>PITA01035564.1:0-10377 GCA_004023965.1 Spilogale gracilis
TTCAGTAGTGCAATTGCTGAGTTGTAGAGTAGCTCTATTTTTAGAGTGACCTAGCAGCATCTTCTTAAGGATCAAGCTTTACTGCATTGAAAGCTACTAGATAGAATGTTCATCTATCCTAAGATGTTTTATTTTTTAATTTTTTTCCTAAGATGTTTTAAATGCTTAAATATGAAATTTTAAGTATTTGCATAATATCTTACATTTGTAGATTGTTGACCCATCATGTTTACTGTTTAGGCCATGATGATCTTTTCATAACATAAGTTTGCTTTATTTTCCTATTTTCCTTATGTACAGTGAGTGCTTGACAGAAGGAGATGTGGTTTGTTTAAAGGTCCACAAAACATTGTATTGCCACTCTCAGCCTTAAGAGATCCTACGATGCTGTTTACTCAACTGAATTTCATTAAAGACACTTTTGAATTTTGACCTCAGAAAGGGATTCTGGAGTTTAGTCTCCTAATAGAACAAATAGGAGTCCAGTCATTAGTTGGAGAAATTTAAGTAGTTTGTGGCAAAGTGGTATAATCAAAATGGATTATAATCAAGATGGATTGTGGTCCTGCCAGTAGGACACTTAGACCACGGGAGGCAAAAAGGATCAGAATGTGGTCAGGAAGTGCATTTGTAGAAAGGCTTAAATCAATTAAATTCATCTTCAGGCCCCAACTTAAACATTACTGCCTCAAGGATGCCTTTTGTAACCCCTACTTCCATCCCTTGGGGTTGTGTCCTTGCCAAGTATCTCACTCTTTCTCTCTCTTCTTTTTTATTATCATATTTTATTATATTTGCACACTTAAATATCTATTTCCCTTGCTAGACTATGAACTTTATGAGGGCAAAGACTGTATTTGTGTGGTTTACAGTTTTTATCCCCATCCCTTAGCATAGTACCTTGCACAGTAATATTTTCTGGACAGTAGATGAGAGAGAAGCAAAGAGAAGTATGTGTACCAGAGAAGGTTTGAGCTCCATAAGCATATCTCCTACATAGTCTCAGGCTTCCAGAGCTGGTGGTTCAGGTGACCCCGAAGGACATATAAGTCCTTAAAATGCCTGGAGCTCTTATGTTATGTCTTAATTCCTTGAGGGGAAACTGTATTTTCATTAACTCTACATAATTACCATTCTGTGATCCTCTTAGCAAATTACAAGTGTATAATACAGTTTTGTTAACTATTGTTACCATGTTGTACATCGGGTCTCTGGAATTCATCTTGTATAAGTGAAACTTTATATCCTCTACCATCATCTCTCTATTTCCCTCTCTGCTCAGCTCCTGGCAATACCAAGAGCTCTCACTGGATATAAGTATTCAAACACTTGAAAACATGTGTGCACTGCATAGCCTACACTACATAGTAGGTGTACCTTCAGTTCTGTACTTGAAGAAGACAAAAGAGCTTGTGAAAGTTGCTTACTAGAGGTACCTGGTATGTATTTCCTACTTCGAGAACTACGCTTTTTAGCATATAAACAAAATTTCATCTGTAATTTTCATTTTTCCTATTAAGAATTGTCTCTTCTCCCTTACGAATAAAACATCAAAAAAAAGATACATATATACTGTTTAATTTCATCCTTACTTACATTTTTTTCCATGGAAAATAAAGTATAAATTCATAATCTGAACTAATAAGCTCACGTTAGTTTTAGGTATATTTTTCTTTCAAACTCATGTTCATAGCTAGAAACACCAAATTCTTAATCTTAATATTTATTGATTTCTATAATTAATATGGAGGTTAATTCACTTACTATATAATACACTTTCATATGCATGAATACATGAAATAACATAGTTTTTAAATAACTATATCAGGGAATTTTTTTTTTTTAAAGATTTTATTTATTTGACAGAGAGAAACACAGCCAGAGAGGGAACACAGCAAGGGGAGTGAAAGAGGGAGAAGCAGGCTTCCCGCCGAGCAGGGAGCCTGATGTGGGACTCGATCCGGGGTCTCCGGGATCATGACCTGAGCCGAAGGCTTAACCAACTGAGCCACCCAGGCGCCCCGATATATCAGGGATATATCTTGTGGTTAATTAGACAATCTCAGTATAATGATATTTTCAAAGAGACATGCCATATAATAATAAAATATAAAATGTTTTGATTTGTCTGTATTGTTCCTTACGTTTTTGGAAAGAAAAACAGTATTTGTATAAGTTCAGGTAAATATGTTTATATAAATCCAAATTAGTCAGTTGATGAAAAGCTATACTTTGTTATATAGATTAATTTGGACTATTTAGTCTTAATTAAAATCTCTAGAGCCATGATGGAGTCTGGTTAGCTTAGCCAAAATGGTTCAACTCAGTCTAAATATACATTTAGAAAATTCATTTATTCATCTATCATTGAGTACTTATGCTAAGCATCAGCGAGGTGATAGTTATAGATGTAGATAGATATGCCCACATAAGACACTACTCAAGACATGGCCTTTTCCCTCAGACTCTGGAGGCTACAGCAAGTGAAGGTGAAGGGAATATAGACCAATAGGACTAATTGTCATAACAGAGGTGAGCAAATTACTGTGAGAGTGTGGGTGACCATTCCTGGCTAAATTTGGACAAGGCTGGGCTAGGGACGTTTCCTGGTAGAGAATAGAGGGAATGGAAATTTTTAGCAAAGTATAGATAGGATTTAGTAAGAAGCTCATAAGGGCCAGAGTGAGGCGTGCTATGTGGCTGGACACGCTCAGTGAAAGAAGTGGGACAGCGGCTGAGGCTGGAGAGGAAGCTCGAGAATACATTCGTAGAAGGACATTTTATGCCAAATTAAACAATTAAAATGTATTCTGTACAGAGTGGGAAGCATGTGGAGGCTTTTAAACAGGAGGATGATGCTATCAGATTTTAGCATGTGTGGAGGAGGGAGAAGGTGGGGAGAGTCGACGAGAGACACATGCAGAGTGCAGGTGAGAGATGCCAAGAGAGATGCTCAGCCACCAGGTGTGCAGATGGAGAATGACAATTTTGGACATTCCAGTGAACACTTGTCAAGAGATTGTAAAGAGATTTTAAGAAATTTAAAAAATATTTGATTCTTTTTATTTTTTTTAATGGTGAAACTTTATTCCCATCTCTCTAATGAATGAGTTGAGCTTCATTAGTTGATCTATTCAGTTCCTATAATCTGTTTCCCTTTTTATCCATGAAGTCTATTGATCAGCTTCAATCAATATTTTTCCAAAAAAGGCAGTAGGGCTTTGCTATTGGCTAAATTAACATAGGGCTGTCATCTTTTTCCACCAGAGCCTTACCTCCAAATTCCATGTTCAGGTTTAATTGGCTTGAAAATTTTATTTTTTTCCATTATCACTTCATTATCACTGTCAAAATTTTTCAGTGAGCCTGTGACAAATGCCTTATTTATATAGGTAAAGTAGACTTAATGGATTATTTTGCTAAAAATCAGGGATTAAAGTATTTCCTGGTGTGTAATGTGTAATGACTGAGATATGATATCGATTACTAAAAGTGATCTGGAATAGGAACAAGGCTTGTTAGTAATAATGTTGTTTTTACAATAATAATAACCCCAAATAAAAATCTTTGTGTGACCTTTTGCTAAAAATTAGCTTTCATAAAACTAGGTCTATAACTAAAATATTTTGATAAACATGGGTAAGGATTTTACAAATGTCAAGACATATCATGTTTTGAAATCTACCCATAAATAAGTTTTCTCAGCTCTTATTTATATGCTTAGACAATGTATGGTCACTGTTATCATCATATATAAAATAATAATCATCCAAGTTATATTTATAAGGCAATAAAATCACCTTTTTTTAAGTTAAAAAGTATCACTCAAAAAAGCTGAGTGAAAAATGTTAGTTGTGCCAAGGTTTCTACTACTGATGTGTTTAGCATATCCTTAGGAGGATGTTCCTACTAAGAACAATTGGAAAAGTCACATAAAACACAATTCTTAAGTCTGAAGGCACCACAAGCTCCTGAGACAACCAGGAATTGAGGGGCCAAGGTGTTGAAGAGAAGGAAACCAGGAAGAGCTGAACATACTTCTCTGACCCGTTCTTCACCTTGGGCTTTTGCTGATAGGGGGAAAGGTGAAAATTTGAGTGCAGAATCTAGGCCAGGGAGCAAAAAGGCCAGCGGAGCACTGTCTGTCTTGGAATAATGCAGAGACAATAATTGGAGTTAAGGTTTTCCAAGGCAGCCTGGAATTGAGAGGCCAAATTCCTGGAGAAACAGGAAGGATAAAGATGTGAGGGCAAAACTTTGCGATTTTCTCCTCAATTCTTTTTTTTTTTTTTTTTCAAATATTTTATTTATTTATTTGACAGAGAGAGATGACAAGTAGGCAGAGAGGCAGGCAGAGAGAGGAGGAAGCAGGTTCCCTGCTGAGCAGAGAGCCCGATGCGGGCCTTGATCCCAGGACCCTGAGATCTGACCTGAGCCAAAGGCAGAGGCTTTAACCCACTGAGCCACCCAGGAGCCCTCTCCTCAAGTCTTTTACCAGATTCTGTAGTGGTAAGATAAGAGGTTAAGAAGATAAGCTGTGGCACACCAAAAAATCAGTTTTCAGCAATTTTGCAGGGCTTAGGAAATAAATATTGTAGTTCAGAACCCACCAAGGAGCTGGGAACCCTAGTAAGCACCTCGTCATTTCTGGAGGCCTGACCCTTGGAGGCAGGGTAGACCAGTGTTCCAAGCAGTCATACCAGAACTGCAGTGTGACTCCAGCAACTCCATCCCTGATGGATCAAGATAAAAGGTCCCATTGCACAACACAAGTTTTAATATATATTTAAAAATTTGTAAATCTTATATTTTTTTTCAAGATTTTTTTTTTTTTTTGAGCTGACATAGAATGGTTTCTTAGCTTTCTGGTATACAACATAGTGATTTACAACTTACGTGTTATGCTGTGTTCACCACGAATATAGCTATCGTCTGTCCCACTACATCGTTATTATGATGTCATTCACTGTATTCCTTCTGCTGTGCCTTGTATTCCTGTGACTTATTCATCGATAACTGAGAACATGTATTTCTCACTCTCCCTCATCCATTTTTTTTTTTATATTACCTAGTTTTAATTAATTGGAATTTATATATCAGTTGCCACATGTAGCTAATGGTCATCATGCTAGCCAGAAGTTCAAGTGTAGAGAAATGTACTATGGTACTTCCAACCATTACAAAAGGGGAAGCCACTTAACAAGATTTTCAAACAGATAACAAGAAAAGCCACATCAGAAAACAAAGCTAACTCCCCACTGCCCCTTTCCTCTGGCAACCATAAGTTTTTATTCTCTTTAGAATGGTTAATATTTCATTGGTTTTATAAGCTTGTGAAGCTTTCGAACTTATATTTGTAGTAGTTTGAATCACAGCTTGGGTTAGTTTAGTCTGGTTCCAGATAAACTTTTGGCACAGCTCTGAAACAGCCTCCCCTGCAAGGAAACTTTAATATGATATATAACAGCTCCTGGGAGTCACATATGTCAACAAGAACTGGAACTTCATAGGTGTATTTTGAGTTTAACAAAGGATATACTATAAATAATAATAGAAATTTGTGAATCTTCCTCGACTGAGGATTGCTTATGTATATGTTTGCATGTGAAATGATGCAATAAAATGTGCTGGCATGATATAATAATTATCTTTTCCTTTTTGTAAGTTTAAGGGAGAACTGTAACTTCTAGAGAAACCGTAAAGTGAGAGAAATATGTTGCATTTCCAAAGTGAATGAGCAAAAACTCCCACTCTTTTGCTGGTACTTGCTTTTACTCTCTTGTATTTGTTTGGAAGTATTTCTTTTCGGTCCATGATGGTGAGAGTGCTGTAGTAAATTCACTTCACATCTTCAGCATTTTAAAGTCAGAAGAGAAAGAAAGAATGTGAAGGAAGAGTTCAGAGGGATATCACTGAAATTTCACATAACCCTGAAAAAAGCCCTAGCCAAGGGACTGTCATAATGCATGTAAGTGATTCCTCAAGATGCAGAGCCTCCTTCAAAAGAAATGATGAGCCATTATGGGAGAGTTAGATTCTCAGTTCTGAGTTCTTCAGTCTTTTTTAGGATCCTCAGAAATGGCCACATAAAAGCTCAACTCATTATTGTTATCCATGTTATCTCTGCCAAATTTATTGGATGAAGGTATTAAGGATTTATGAATGGAGGCCAGGATGAACAACTTTGACTCAGTTGTTTTTCTCATCTCAGAAATTATTAGTCAATCTACTTTCCATCCCCACTATCTGAACTCATTGATAAGTTGTTGCATCATTATAGATGATCTTCTTCTATTCTTCCTCCATTATGTCCTGTAACCTCTTTTCTTTTACTTTTGTTCAATGATGGTCTTTTCTTCAAGACTGTAAAAGACATTTATCTAGTTGAGGGGGTATATTCAGAACTTAACACACTGCCCATCCTCAGGCTAATATACATTAAATACATCTCAAAATAAAGGGAGGAGGAGGTTGGAAAGCAGAGAGGAAAAAAAAGAAGCTGGTTTTAGGGAATAGAAAACGGGGCAAAGTCGCATTATTTTAACTACAGTTCCAAATGTAATTATATTGACATTACTCTTAAAATATGAAAAACATTATAATGATACATATAAAGAACAGTGGTGGGCACAATAAATATGTTTTTCTTGACTGTTCCCCTAATTGTTCTTTAATTATTCAACAAGCCAGAGACAAAAGACTTTATTTTGTGCTATCTAGGTGGAATTAGTGATTGAATATAGAGAGGAGTTATGCGGTATAACTCAGAGAGAACTTGGCTCAAATCTTGATGTGTCCCTTGCCTCACTTTGCAGCCATATATTGCCTGGGATTTGCACACATGTTATCCTGAATGGTACTCTTGAGAGAGAAAGATGAGTTTAATAAAATGTACTTCTGGTTCCATTTCAAGGATTATTTAAACCTACTTAAGATGTTATACGAATTCCTATAGGGTTTTTTTCCCCCTTACAAAATTTTGTCTAATAAAGTTCTCTTTTTCCTTCCATTTTATAAGATTCATGAATACCATATTTGTTTAAAAAATTACTGAAAAAGACCTCATTGAGCGTATCCTTTCCTAGAAATTTGATTAAAATTAATTTTCCAATTTTAGAGGCATATTATTTCTAATATCTCTAAATAACTTTCTTCTTGCAGATTTCCCAATCACTAGGTAGAACCAAAGAAAACCAAGGATATACCAAATCCTATAGAAATATCTAATATCATTCGACAAGTAAAAAAAAAAAAGGCATTCAGACTTCTTGAAAAAGCCATTTGTTACAAGCTATCATGTGCATATTTGATTCATATTCAGTGACTGCATTATTTGGCACTATTTTCCAGAGACAAAAACATTGGCAAAGTGAAACATAGGACCTTAATAAGACTTGTGTTCTCAAGATGCCAGAAAATCTTTTTGTTGTAAATATGTTTCACTGTAACTATGAATTGACACAGATGAGTAGAGGGTAAAGCCCAGTTCACAAATATTTTGATGTTTAGGCCCTAGGAAGAAATGGCACCAGTTCCAACTCTGAATGCAGAACCCAAATAAATTGGAGAGTCACTGCACCATTAGAATATGGCTTAATTGTTTTTATTTGTGAGCCAAAAGTAATGGGGAAGATTAGAATGCTACCCACCAGATTTGTTAGAAAGCTGATTCAGTTGAATTCCCAGCCAAAACAAAATCAGGAAAATGACACTTGTTTGGTGGAGGACATAAAGGGAAAAAGGGAAAAGTGACAGAATGAGGAGTTAGATTGGCAGAGAGGAGCTAATGAGTCCCAGCTGTATTTAAAAGAAAAGCTTTAAGGTTTTTTAAGCATAAGTAGTGATGGAAGGAAGGAGATTGGGATAATTGATCTAACAGACATGCCAAATGAAATACATTTGTTGTTTGGTGGGGGATCTGGAATATGCCAGTGAATACCTGTAGCTCATCTTATAAATTGGAAGTAAAAATACACACACTTTCACACACTCATAGATAACTTCTTTTGCATAGAGTGCGCTGATTTGTACTATGTATGTGACTCTTATTAAATAAAAAATTTGAACTAATTTCATCTTTTGTGCAACTTTTTTAAAAAGTAAAAATCCAAACTAAAAAAAAGTCTTCTTTTTAAAGCAAGGGCTCAAGAAACATGTATTTTTTAATGTGGAAATTCCAGACACTGAAGATGCTTCAGCTCAAGGAACATTTATATTGGACACCTTCTAGGGTACAAATCCTTTTCTAGAAACAAACCTTCTGTAAACATGATATTTATATTACATTTACCTTATTTGAAAGGTTCCTAATGCCATGGAAATAGCATAAGCTTAACGTAAATTGTTTTTCTCACCAGTTTACCCTATCATGACCACTATCTTAATTATTTTTTTAACAATGTAGAATGTCCAAAATTCCCTTTAAAGATCTTTAAAACAAACAAAGCAAAAAGGATCTTTAAAACTTACATCTCCGCACTAATTTTAAGTTTTCTCCATGTTTTCTTTTTTTCATGTTGATGGTTTGAAATTATTAGAGATAACCCTGATTACCAATTTTGGGTCTTGACTGTTGTTAGATACAGTTGAGAACTTTTTTCATATTCAGCCTAATGCACAGGGACTGTTGACCCCTTTACAAGTTCTACTTCAAAGTTATTAAAGTTTATTAAAAAATTTAAAAATTTTTTGTTTATTAACTATTGAAGTTAAAGCCCAAACTTAACATACATAACTCAAATTCTTATTTTCGTTAACTCTCAGAATATGCAATCTAGTTTATAAGCAGATGGTGTTACATAACTATCATCATATCAACATATCATCCTATGTTATTTTTGCATTTGGAGGTAATGGTTTTTATTTCAAACATTTGAAAGATCCCTCTCTGAGTTCAAGTAAGGAGTCTAAAACCACATAATGAAGTGGAGCTAAAAGGTTCAAGATTCATATTTCTTTGAGATATCCAACCAGTCTTAGTAATAAGCAAAGTATTAAAAAGCAGGGAGATGATGATATATCAAACAAGACCCAATTCTGATTATTCAGATAGAGACTGGGCTGAAAATTTCATATTGTAAATTAATGTCATAAACCAAATTGTTGTGGAAATGCTTAAAATATTTAAGAAAACAAAAGTGTCCTCATACCACATAGAACCATTTAGAGAAATTGGCTTGCATAATTTAGTTCTGTCTTATCTGTTTATTAAAACATGCTCTCTAAAGACCTGTTGAATAGATGCATGGATGAGGTGAATAATCCTTGTTAAATAAATGATTAAATAAATGTTATTAACCTACTTTGAATGACCAATCTGAAATTGTATTGCTCTCTTCAGGATTGGCTCACTGTTTTAACCCACAATTCCCCCAAATCTAACATAAAAGTCTCTTAACATAAAAATGTGTATTTCTTGTGGAGATCAAAGTGGTCGATGGAAATGTGAGGTAGAGGGATTGTCTCTACTCAATACGTTCAGGGATACAGGCTCTTTTCATTGTGTTTCTGGGCTAACATCCCTTCAGGGCTGTGTCTTCCTCTCTTATCAAGCAATATAGAAGGAAAAGAGAAAGATCATGGAGGATCTGCACGGAGGGCTTTTTGCACAAGCCATGTTTAAATGTGGTTCATTTTATTTTTGCCCACATGCCATCACACGCCTAAGAGAAAAAGGAAAACAATGTTTAGCGAATACATAGCATCCTTTTCCATAAGCGTTTCGTAGGAAAACATTTTGCAAGTCCTAATTTTTGCTAATTAAAACTGAGCCATAGCACTTGTTAATCTATACTACTTAGGTCTTACTACTCGGATTAGGTGATTACTTAGCAGAAGTGTTGAAGCAATTTGCAGTTCTGTGATCATCAACATAGACCAGTTTCACATCGGCTCTAAGCTGAAGGGTCAGGAAATCCCCATGAATTATTTATTTTACTTTTGTAATTAGAAATGACTCTTTGGTGTATTGCAACAGATCAGAACCAGAAACTGGCAGGATTTGATGAGCAGAGGCACAGGTGGCTTCTCGTAATGAACTCGATATGAGGAATTTGGAGCAGTTCAAGAACTGAGCTGGCTTCCAGGTGTTCTTGTTCCCAAAGTCAGAACTCACTCACCTGCCAAAGAAGTAAAGCCTCATTCATCAGAAAACACCTTTAGCCATTTATGCTATTTAGGCTTCCAAAGGCTGCTGTGCAATGCTCCTAGCAGAATTTCCTGCTGAGGGGAAATGGTTGATCTTCTGCAATTAGTCTCCTTCAATTTCCCCATTGCTTCTCTTCTGTATGTTGTTAACTCACCTCTTTTTCACCCTCAGTTCCTTCAAATCCCATCTTGCTTATCCTGTAGTCATATAAAACAAAAAAGTCTGGAAAA
>PITA01035565.1:0-10382 GCA_004023965.1 Spilogale gracilis
TATCGCATGGTCTCACTTACTTGCGGTGCATGAGGGGCAAACTGGAGGACAGTGGCAGAAGGAAAGCAAATGGGAACTAGGGTAATCTAGGGAGGGAAATGAAACAACAGAGACTTTGGACACAGAAACAAACTGAGGGACTTGGAGGGAGGGGGGTGGAGGGATGGGAGAGCCTGGTGGTGGGTACTGGGGACACCTATTGCGTGGAGCACTGGGTGTGGGGAATGGGGAATGAATCTTGGAACACTGGGAAAAAAATTTAAGTCACAAAAAAAAAAGAAATAAAAAAAGTTTTTTTTCTACTAATCATATCACCTGCTTGTATCTGAAAATAGTACAATTATTATTTTTCAGTATTTATAAAAATAGATCTTTACAGGTGACCATGGGAATACAAGATTAAAGTCAAAAATTTTTTTGTGCTTTTGTGCCCCCAGCTTCCATTTAACTTCATGCTTGCACCTGTCGGCAGAGAACCTTAGAGTTTATACTTCAGCAGGGAAGTGGCTTCAGGTGAGTCTGATCCCTCATCACAGGTAGGAGGCAGTACTTTCTATCTTAGGACAATACTGCAAATGCAGTTTTCATTTTTTTGCACTTTAAATATGAGATTTCAATAAGCCCAAAATAGTAATAGCTTAGAAGAGATTAGGGGCTGGGCGTCATGTTATCATAAATATTACTTCCTTTTCTGGATGAAGACTTTGTAAGCTTTCATGTATTCCTTCCCCCAAATACTCTTACAAAACACTTGAATATGTTTCATTAGAGCCCATGAAAAATATAAGAAAAGTAGAAACGTAGGTCTCTGCTGGCAAGAGTGTCACTGTAGCTACTCTAGTGATGATACAGCTATTTTAAGGGTTAACAAATTCTGACAGCAAGGATGATGGTTTCTCCAAAGGGCAAAATCACTTGGTAGAAGGCTAAACCAACTTTTACTTTATTTTTAAAAAAGATTTCCCATATTTATTTATTTATTCATTTATTTATTTATTTATCTATCTATCTATCTATCTATTTATTTATTTATTAAGATTTTGTTTATTTGGCAGAGAGAAACACAGTCAGAGAGGGAACACAAGCAGGGGGGGGGAGAGAGGGAGAAGCAGGCTTCCTGCCGAGCAGGGAGCCTGATGTGGGGCTTGATCCCGGGTCTCCGGGTTCATGACCTGAGCGGAAGGCAGTCGCTTAACCAACTGAGCCACCCAGGTGCCCCTCCATATTTATTTTAGAGAAAGAGAGAGTGTGTGTGGGTGCGAGGGTATGAGTGGGGGCGGGAGGGAAGAGGGAGAGAGAGAAGCAGACTCCCTGCTGAGTGCAGACACTGATTTCATGAACTGAGCCCAAGTCAAGAGTTGGGCGCCCAACCCACTGAGCCACCCAGGTGCCCCGATAATTCAACTTCTGGTCAATCATATTTTACTGATCAGTGGCCACATTACTTTGTCCTAGAGATTAGGTCCACAGATTCCTCCGACTTTATGTGAAAGCCACAAATTCTCCAAGAGAAGATTCCTAGAGCATTCCTTGCAGACGGAAATGCTGCATCCTACCTACACCTTGTATTACCTGTAGTCACATCAACATTTACACTGCAATAAGTGATGTCCCTAAATGCTGACGTCAAGTCATTATTAAGACACTGTTAAGTGAATTCAGTTATACTGCTTAAAATACACTACAGACTTCCTTGTGCTATTAGTAAAATTTTAATCTTAAAATCCTGAAAACAACAGGGGTAACTTTTAACTACTGAAAAAAAACAAGAGAAATGTGACTAGTTGAGGTGATATGCCAAGCATTTTAAGGTCATTATCTTAGGTTGTACATAACATAGTTATGTCTTCTCTACAACACACAGCTCTCTTGCTGAGCTCATTTCAATTCCAATATCCTGAATTTCTTACTGAGCAAATATTTATAGGTGTTGATCTTCAAAGTAATGGGTAGCACATCAAAGATATGTTTTAGATATCTAACACTTAATATGTTCCTACCAGTTGGTTGCTAGAGCTGGTCTATAACATCACTATTAATTAGTATTTGTTGAGTGTTTTTATATGTTTTGCAATGTGACAGTTACAGCTGGAAACATAAGTTTAGAAGGCATAACTCATTTCCTGAAGAATTGGAGCAAAAAAAAGGAAAATGTAACAACAAGAGGGACAACTACCAACATGTGAGGGATACCTAATAAATGTTTAAAAGGTTATGAAATATGGGCCAAAATACCTGGGGAAAATGAGATAGAGTTCAGGGATTTAATTTCAGAAAAGGAAAGTAAAACTGGAAGTAAAGGATACGGAGGCCCAATTTTCACCCATTCTATGGGAAATCCCTGATTTTGATGGGGGAATGACACATTTCAATTTCCTTGAAGCTTATTTAATATCTGCAGGATTAGATCATACAGCTGTAGAAGCAACACTGAAAAGTCCCGAGTTGGAAAGCCTTGCACTTAACACTAGACAGGTATAAAGTGATATCCTTTATGATAAAGAACTTTTTTCTCAAAAAACAATAAATGATGTTGCTATTGAAGGTCTATGTGTGGGCGGAGAAAGAGAGTAGGTAGAAGCCTCTCATTGGATTAGGGCAATACTGTCTACCTAAAAGAATGTACTTTTTGGGGGGCCCTGAAAGGCCCCAAAAGAAGGCTCTGGAATCAGATTATTTGAACCAATCCTAGGTATACATTTTATTGACTGTGAATTGAGCCAATATTGAGTTGTTCCTTACTTTAGTTTCCTAACAAGTAAAATGGAGAGAATATTAGCTTCTTCCTCACAGGAGTGGAATGCGAACTCAACGAGTTAATACATGTAAAGACCTTGGATCAAAGCCTGGCATGCTGTAAGGTGCACAGTGAGATATAGTTCTCCTTATTATTATCATCATTTATTACTAAGTCCCAAGTATGTACACACACACACACACACACACACACACACACACACACACAGGACTTAACCTGCACTTGAAGAAAAAGAAGATTTCAAATAGAAAAGTGTGCTATCTTCCACCTTTATGTGGTGGGTAAAAGTGCTGAATGTTAGGAAAGCCTTTTACTGGAATAGTCAGAGAAGACTTCATGGAAGAGGTAAGATTTGATATCATTTTTTCCCCTTTCTAATTCCTACCAATCCGTAGATTTTTAGTGATTCCGCTACGCAAATAAGATCTGTCTGTGTCCACAGTGGCCCTGCAAAGAGGAAGGAGGAAAACTTTCCCTTTGCAGCTTTTCCCCATGACTCATGTGCGTTTCTGCAAGACCAGTTGTTGAAACTTGGTTCTAACTTGAAAAGTCAAGGTAACTAGGGGTCATTCAAAAAGAGGCAAGTAATAGAGAAGGCCTTCCCACACAATGTGATGGCACCACCACAGGCTGACAAACGGGCCTGGCAAAGAAGTGCCCACAGACGCTGACAGAGCTGCTGCTTTCAGGGGCCTCTCCAGGGACTGGAACTGCCGCTCTTCTTATCTGTTGTACTCCCCCTCAAAGCCTTCAAGGAGAACACAAAGGATGCAGGGGAAAAGCCAATTAGCTGATGGTTTTCTATAGGAGGGAGAATTTCTAGTCTCTTGGAAGCCTGCACTCTGGGTAGGGTGGCTGTTCGAGGATTCTTGGTGTTAACTGTTAGAAAGCATGCATTGTGGATGTCCCCATCAACCTGCATGTCTCACCAGATGGGTAACGGTCCCTCCCCCGTTCATTTAAGAAAATGCATCTTCACAGAATCCTAGAACTAGAAGGGACAGTAAAGGCCACCCATCCTCCCTCCAACTTTATGGGTGAAGAAACCAAGGTGCAAGAACGTCTGAGGCCTGCCCAGCACCTGACTGAACTCCCAAGTCAGTGCCTTCTTTTAATTATTTTTTAAGATTTATTTTATTTATTTGAGAGAGAGAGAGAGCACTTGTGAGAAAGGGTGCCTACTGTGGGAGGGTTGGAGGGAGAGAATCTCAAGCAGACTTCCCAGTGAGCATGCGCCTACAGGCCTGCGCCCGATTTCATGACCAATGAGTTCATGACCTGAGCTGAAACCAAGAGTCTGATGTTTAACCAACTAAGCCACCCAGGCACACCCTAAGTCAGTGATTTAAATGAGGCATAGGTGGGACCAAGAGAAAAATAGCCTAAAATGTTTGCAAGGGTCACAATCTGCTATAAATCTAAAAATCCCTTTCTTAGGAAGTGTCTTCAGTGTTTTATTTTACTTTGCATATGAATTCCCAGGAGCTAGGGGACTATGAAATGACTCATAGAATAAAATGATAAGCATGCATATTTCTGAATATAATACTCAATAGTCATGAACCAGGCAACTTGGACAATACTTACTGCTTCTATGAAAGTTGTTTTTTTTTCTTCCATGAAAGTTTTTAATGACATCACATATTAAAATTTTTACAAAATGTAAAAATTCATACAAAAGAATAAATCCCACTTACTTAAAGATATAACAAAGATATGAGGGAAGGGCAATTAATACAAAATCATATTCTGTCATATGTAAGCCCCTCTCCCACTGAGGTCCTTTCATCCCCCACAAAAAAACAAACAAACAAAAGAAAACAAAAAATCCCCAAAAAACTCCCCAAACAAAACAAAACAAAATCTGGCTTCAGTTGAACCAGTATTTTATCATTAGGAATGTATTTTTGACAACAGGATGTTCCTGTTATTTTCATGTCTTGCAATTTCAACAACAGGATTTCAAGGCAGTGAAACAAAATGGGAAGAGCAGAGTGATATTACTTTCTGAGCAATATCATGAATGTGGGAGAAAAATCCAAATAGCCAAAACCTGCCTTAAAAAATGAAAGACTACCTCCTTTCTGAGCTTTCTGAATTTATTTTAATTAAAAAAAGTCATGATCTCAAATGTATTAAAGATTATTGGCTGAAGTTCTTAACTTTTTAACAGCAGCAAAACTTCTTAATTGTAGAGCTGGGCTATAAAAACTTCCTTTTATGATGGTTTATTCTTTTCCTTATTTCTTTTTCTCTTTTCAAATAAAAGTTCCATGTGCCATGAAATGGAAACAATATTTTTATAAAGATTTTATTTATTTATTTGAGAGAGAGAGAATGAGAGAGAAAGAGAGAGAGTGTGTGTGAGCATGCAAGAGAACATGAGGTGGGGAGGGTAGAAGGATGGAGGAAAGGGAGAAGCAGACTTCCCAGTGAGCAGGAAGCCCAATGCAGGGCTTGACCCTAGAACCCTGGGATGATGACCTGGGCTGAACGAAGATGCTTAAATGACTGAGCCACCCAGGCTCCCTTGGAAGTAATTTTTAAAATATGCTTAAAATTCAACAGTGTAATATATATACCATCTGGGATGGTATCATGTACTTTTAAATGATTAAATTTTATCAAATGTCAAGTCTGCTCTCATAACTCATTTGGAGGCACATTACTCAGGTGTGTGGAAAGGAGGTAAGCGACATCACCTCCTCTAAATCACTCAAAGATTCTGCTATCTGCTATCACCAAAACAGAGACTAACCTAACTGGTTTGATTATGGGTGAAAATGCATCAAAACCTACTACTATTTGGGCCATTCTAAATTGGAACAGGAAGAATAGGATAATTTCGCAGAACAGAATGAGAGAGGCAAGTGCTTATCCATGTGGACTCTGAACAGATAGGTCTGGTTTTCAACCTGGGCACTGTTATTTAATAGCTGTGTGACTACGGGTGAGTGAAATTACCTTTCTGAGCCTCAGATCTTCACTTGTAAAATAGGAATAAAATCTGTTTTCTTAAATAAATGTGCTATGAGAATTAATGAAATTGATTTGATTAAGGTGCCTAGCACAGTACCTAGCATGTGGTAAGAACTCAATAAAGGCTAGCCCTTATGATGAGGATGCTCTTTGCTATTACTCAGATATTGAAATTACATGATTGGAACCTTTCACAAAGCCAACTCAACTGACAAAATATCTTCCAAGTATAGTGAGATCACTGTGAAAATAATAGCTTAGTCAAAGTAGGGGATGCCACTGTGATGCGTGTGCTCCCTTACCCTTCAATACAGATTCCCTGAGTAGTTAAGTAATCTCCATCCCAACATAAAGATTTAATTCCACCTCACCCTTCTGTGATTTAAAATCTAGGATGCTGCATGCACAATTTGGGGTTATCTTGGCAGAACCAATGGAGATTTAAACACATATATTTTAAAAATTGTATGTCTTTCTTGCTTTCGAATGGTGGAACATTGACCAGGGCCCTCATGTTTCAGTCATAGTTGTGGGTTTTCAAAAAGTACCTGCTCTTCTGAGAAGTGGTGTCAGATGCTATGTTAGAGGTGTTGAGGATTTTGTGGATAAACTCGCTTTTGCAAAAAAAGAGTGACATTAACCAAGTATTTGGGTATTGTATGAAATGGATTATAAATACAGTTAAATATCACATATGATTTCTATACATGAGTGGGCATGACAGTGTTTCAGCAAAGAATGAAACTATAAAAATAAAAATGAGAGAAATGAGGCAAATAAAAAATAAATGAAGATTAAGTCAGGAATGGGATATCAAAGTGCCATTTACTATAAGTAGGCTATACATTCACTCCAGTGTGCCATCTAGTAGGTGCTTCGGGAGTGCACACACCGCATATGCATCCACACACATGTGCACACACACACAGTAGTTCAAGAGAAGACAACTGTTTCCAATACAGAGGAACCTTGTTACTATGTCTTCTAATGGACAATGTTGTTGGTCTTAAATTCATGGAAAAATCCAGTATTGACTTTTACATGACTGCTAGTCATTCATTTGTTTATTAAGCAACACCTATATGCATACTATTTGCTATGCTCTCTACATATAGTGATGACCAATACACGCCTCCTGACCTGGAGAAGATAAGAGTCTATCATGGAGGAGAGGCTGCTGCTAAATCTTAATGCAATGTGTTAAGTGCGATAGCACAGCCACCTGGATCATGGCAGGAGCTCAAAGGAAGGAGTGTGTTATTCTAAGTAAGGGTGTAGAGGGGAGGTGGATGGTGAAATCCTATTCGCCAAGAAAGAAATGAGAATTGAGAAGGACAATTGTTACTTAAGTGACCTGAGAAGAAAATCATCTGAACAGTTTTGGGAAAGCCATGCTCTCTTTTTCAGACAATGGCAAAGAAAAGGCAATGCTCAAAGATTTCTCAGCTTTGCTTCCTGTGGGTTCAGGAATCACCTGGGCTCTTAAAAAGGGAAGCATGGCTTGAGATTTTCAGGAAGATAACATAATTATGATTAATCTTTGTTCCTCTGGGGCTATAAAACTTTCAAGGCTAAGGATTTGTGTACATGTCTTGATTTAGGGGGGCAGGGAGCTGAATTAAGAACTACATAAAATTAAAACACAGGCTTGACTGGTTCAAAGATAAACAGACTATGTATTTTACTAATTTTAGAAAAATGGCCTGAAGTGCGAGGGAGACACATCATTTCACAAACCTTCTAATACAGTCTGTGGAAGGATAATTATGGAGGAAAGCTCAAGATCTGCCATGTCAGAATTTCAAAAGTGCCTCAAATAATCCCCAAATCACGCTGCAACAGGAAGGAAGCAGTTACTGATCCAAATGCTCTCTTCTCAGGACCCTTCAACCCAGGGAAAATGTCAAGGTATGACCTGGAAGATCAAAGCTGAGTGCAGCGGCTTGGGAAGTGGAGTAGAGGTAGATTTCAACATCCATCAAAAAATTCCACTTCCCTTTAGTGGCCTGAAATGAATCAAAACTTAACAGCTGAAGAGAGCATTCATACTGGAGAATAGTAGCAAACTGATGAGCACTGAAGTAGTAATAATTCTGAAGGGAGAAGAGGACTCTTGATATCGCTGCTGCTTTTCTTTCTATCTCTTAAGTGTAAATTTGTCCTTCACTGATACATAAAAATTCTTCCTAAGCTACAACCGGAATCTGACATAGACATCTTTAACTAGACACAAGTTATTTACAACACTAGGTCTAAAGCTAGACTCTCCTGAGAGCCCACTAGCAGGACGGCTGTTAGCATGCAGATATCTTGCAATGAAACACGGCAGAGCTGCTGTTCTCCTGTATTTCAGTGCTATCAAGAAAACAGAGTACGAAACAGTACAATCCATCCCACAGCTGCCACACTAAACCATTTTGAAAAGTCAGATCCTCAGAGGCATATGGCATATTTTTGAGAAGAAAGTTTCAAGAAAATTGAGAGGCCATCAGGCTACCCTACATACTAAAATCAGATGTCTTATTCTTTCTTAACTCCCTATCTTTAAGCCTCATTAAAAACTCACTGCAAGGACCCTGATGTTGAACATCTGCATTTGCTTGGAGGTCCAAGCAGAACACTGCCTCTAGTCTTTACTTGAGATTTATTAAAAAAAAAAAAAAAAAAAAAAAAAAGGAAAGGGAAGCCAGAAAATTCACTTTATAATTTAGGTATAGTTATTACCAAATACACAGTTTCAAGATACTGATCACTTGCAGTTCTTAGACTACAGTTAGGCAAACTGTTTAGAATATTCTTCCATCTTTTATATAAAAAGTTTTATAAGCTAAACATAAGACCAACTGCCAATCAAATCATGATGATGAAGTTGCTCATCATTGTAAAAAAAAATTATGAGAATTAACGATGTTGAATATAATCAAAAGTCAAATATATTTAAAACAGTTTATGGGTTGAAGTTCATACATTTAAAAGTAAGGCTTGGCATTTCTGGGTGCCATTTGAGCCCTTTTAGGGTTTTTGGATTCCACAGCCTACATTAGGTAGTTATGCTAGGTACTTTTATGCATGATCTTTAGTTTAATTCTCATGACAATTCCATAAGACAAGCACTGCTGTCTCCATTCTTTCATTTATTATTTACTTAGCACTTATTAGATGTGTGAGACCACTCAAGGTTCCAGCGACAGAGCAGTGACTAATCACACAAATGTCCTTGCCTTCCTAGAGCTTCCACTCTAGTGGATACTGCTTCTTCTCCTTCTTTGTTTTTTCTTAAAAAGATTTTATTCATTTATTGGGAGAGAATTCTTCTCAGACAGGCTTCATGCTTAACATGGAGCTCGACACAGCACTCCATCTCACAACCCTGAGATCATGGCCTGAACTGAAACCAAGAGTCAGACACTCAACTGACTGAGCCATCCAGGTGCCCTGATACTGCTTCTTTTTAATTCTTTTAAATCCAAACTTGCCCTGAGCTAAGTTATTAGAAAGAAATTTAAAAGTAAAAACTTCCCCTTAGACCACAGCTGGAATTTAACCTTGATTCCTGAGAGACAGAAAAGTATGAAAAAAAACACACAATAAATACACTACACATCTGATAGTGATAAAGCCATGACAGAAGATGAACTAGGACAAGGTTATTAAAAAGTCCCTTCACTGGCTCAGGTGGTTGAACATCTGCCTTGTCCTCAGGTCATGATCCCAGGGTCCTGGGATTGAGTCTCACATGAGGCTCCTGGCTCATCAGGGAGCCTGTTTCTCCCTCTCCCTCTGCCCCTGCTCATGCTCTCTCTCTGTCTCATTCTTTCTCTGAAATAAATAAAATTTTTTAAAAAAATAAAGTGACCTTTATTGCTAATAATATTGCTAATATTATGTGAGAGGGTCAGAGAGACAGTTTCCCAATAAGAAACAAAACTGAGATATGAGAGTTTTCTTTGACCAAATCAGTGAACTAGATCACAGATGTCTCCATCAGAACAGCAGGAATAGATAGTAATATTCCAGTGGTATTATCAGCATGCTATTGTCCCAAATAAATTAATGCTAGTCTTGAAGTGGTAGGATATCACCCACTGACTGCTTTGCTTCATTGGGAAAAAGTCCTATCACCTTATTTCTAAAACATAAAAATCCTCATTGTAACCATATGTACCTAAATAAGTAAGGGAAATTTTCTAATTCTTTATCAGCAGGAGGACCTTTTTTTTTTTTTTTTTTTAAGATTTTATATATTTGACAGAGAGAAACACAGCCAGAGAGGGAACACAAGCAGGGCAGTGAGAGAGGGAGAAGCAGGCTTCCCGCCAAGCAGGGAACCTGATATGGGACTTGATCCCGGGTCTCCAGGATCATGACATGAGCCGAAGGCAGTCGCTTAACCAACTGAGCCACCCAGGAGCCCCAGCAGGAGGACCTTTAAGAATTTTATTTTTCATCCTGGAAGAGAACATTGGCAATAACCTCTTTGACATCGGCCACAGCAACTTCTTTCAAGACATGTCTCCAAAGGCAAAGGAGACAAAAGCGAAAATGAACTTCTGGGACTTCATCAAAATAAAAAGCTTCTGTACAGCAAAGGAAACAGTCAACAAAACAAAGAGGCAACCCACAGAATGGGAGAAGATATTTGCAA
>PITA01035566.1:0-10383 GCA_004023965.1 Spilogale gracilis
ATAATAGATATTAATTAGAAAGTCATATTTTAAGAACACTAGAGTTTATACTTTTCTGAAAGGAAGAGAAATAGAAGCAATGGTGACATGTACAGAAAAAAGAAAAAGGAAAAAGAAACTAAAAGAAGAGACAACTGGCTGGCTCAGTCAGTTAAATGTCAGACTTTAGCTCAAGTCATGATCTCAGGATCCTGGGAGAAAGCCCCTCAGGTGTCCCTCTCCCTCTGCCCCTTCCACTACTCCTGTGTGTGTGTGTGTGTGTGTGTGTGTGTTCTCTCTCTGTCTCTCTCTCTCAGATAAATAAATAAAACCTTTTAAAAAGTAAATAAAGCAAAAGAAGTTCTTTACAGAAACTCATGATGGCACAGCATAGGGAATATGGTCAATGATGTTGTAATGGCACTGGATGGTGACAGACGGTAGCTACACTGGGGAACACAACATAATATATAAACTTGGTAAATCACTATGTTGTACACTTGAAACTAATATAACATCATGTATAACATCCTGTATCCAAATAAATAAACAACATCCAAAAAGAAGATGAACACATCAAAAAATGGGCAAGAGACCTGAAGAGGCACTTCTCCATAGAAGATATACAAATGGCTAACAGACACATGAAAAAATGTTTAGCGGCACTAGCTATCAGGGAAATTCAAATCAAAACCACACTGAGATTCCACCTTACACCAGTCAGAATAGCCAAAATTAACAAGTCAGGACAGAACAAGTGTTGGAGAGGCTGCGGAGAAAGGGGAACCCTCCTACACTGTTGGTGGGAATGCAAGCTGGTGCAGCCGCTTTGGAAAACAGGGTGGAGATTCCTTATAAAATTAAAAATAAAGCTACCCTATGACCTTGCGATTGCACTACAGGGCATTTACCCCAAAAATACAGATGTAGTGAAAAGAAGGGCCATATATACCACAATGTTCATAGCAGCAATGGCCACAATCGTCCACTGTGGAAAGAGCCAAGGCGCCCTTCAACAGATGAATGGATAAAGAAGTGGTACATATATACAATGGAATATTACACCTCCATCACAAAGGATGAATATCCAACTTTTGTAGCAACATGGACTGGATTGGAAGAGATTATGCTGAGTGAAATAAGCCAAGTAGAGAAAGTCAAGTAGCACATGGTTTCACTTACTTGTGGTATTTTTACCTTCTTAAGAAACATGCCAAAGAGTTTTCTAAAGTAGTTGCACATTTCACATACCTACTAGCAATTTCATGCGTTTTCATTATTCCACATCCTCTTCAGCATAAGGTAATGTGAATTATTTTAAATTTAGCCATTGCAGGAGTATAAAATGGAATCACTTTGGGATATGAATTTTCATTGCCATGGTAACTAATGATGGTGAATACCTTTTTATTTGCTATTGGACATTTGTTTATCTTTTTGGAAGTATCTGTGTAGGTTTTTCCTTTTCTAATTAGTTTGTTTCTATCCTTATTGTTGGTTTTTAATTCTGTTTAATTTTATTTCCCTAACACTTGTTATTATCTAGAGGGATTTAATTATTTTTGCATGCTTATTGTCTTCCTTGCTAACTTAAAATGTAAGCATTACAAAAATAAGGCTGTTTCTTTATCACTAGCATATACCATATATCATAGCTATTCCCACATCTAATAACAACAACTACAAAGTCAATGATAAGTACTAAGTAAATAAATATTTGCAATGTTTGTCTCAAAAGGACTTAGAGAACTCAAAATATTCAGTCATTCCATTATAATAACCTTGTGTTCTGCTTAGAATTAAATTCTAACTGCCTAATTACATGGATTTCTTATCATCTTAACTTAAGGATATACTTCAAATTCTTTTAATTCTTTTAATATTGAATTATAATTTAATTTCTTACCTCATATTATAATTAAAAAGTTCTTATTTCTTAGAGTCTGGATATTTACATATGCATATTTAAAGGCTATAACAGACCCCCCAAAATATTTTCAATTTTGTTTACCCTACACTTTCCAAATATGTTTAACCCCCCCAAGAGAATCTTCAATTTTGGTATCACTCATTTACAATTTCTACCATTTGAGAGCTTCCATGCTGCAATAGATTTTCATTTCTGAGCTTTTGCTAAATGTCACTAGGTAGAAAATGAGTAATCCAAATAGAAATGTCTCATAGACAACATTCAACCTGCTTAATTATTTTGCTTAACTTACTCAATATTTTACAGTACGTTTTAACACCGTTGGGTAGGTGCATAGAGAAAACCCATAAATGCATAGCACATTTATGAGACTTTTTTCTGAAAAAATTTAATTTGTCACCTCTTAGAATAGCTCAAACCCAGAGACTCCAGGATCATGACCTGAGCAGAAGGCAGATGCTTAATGACTGAGCCACACAGGTACCCCTCTTAGAATGGCTCTTGTCTCTCCCACTTGCTTCTTTAGTTACTGGAGAGAGCTTTGAGGATACAAAGACATTTAACACTATCGTGATATTCCTGCCAATATAGCTCTCCAAGTATGAAATATTATGTACCAGGCCTGGGCAGGAGGAACAAAATATGCATTGTCTTAATCACAACATGAATTCTATTGTTCCTACGGTCACATGCATGGAATTTTTGGTGCTTTATAAACACTGATGCACCAAAACTGGGTTTCAATAATAATGAGGGTTTAACTAATATTCTGCCTGCTGAGAACTGCTACTTATTATCTACATATTTCAGGACTGATGTCAACACCTAGTCTCATCAACAAAAATACACAAATACAACTCATTCCCCTTCTGTCTTCTATCTCATTGAATAGCACCAATATTCGCCCATTTGCCCAACACAGAACCCTGGAAGTGAGACATGACCTATTGCTCTCTTTCATACCCCAAATCATATCAAACACTGTTCCCTGTTCATGGTATATGCCACTGCCTCTCCATCTCCACTACCATTTGTCTAGATCAGGCTAGCCTCATCTTTCACGCTGCTTACTTCAGACTCTAATCTGCCCTCCAATTCATTCTCCATTGTGATATTATGGAAGGTCCCCTAAAATATAAGTATGTTTTACATCATTCCTAGCACTGTTGGCACAGTATCAAGTTTGGGATGTGTCTTGCATAGAAAAACAAGATGTCCAGGACCTGGTGAGTTCTACATTTGGGAGCTTTTTAAGTCATTTGTCACTTCCCACTCCAGGATCTTCTGCTAAGTATTAAGGCAGAGATTTTTCCATGTTTCCAGAGAATTTTCCATGTCATGTTTCCATGACCTGAAAGAAGGACATGAATGAGATTGGAGTCCTAACACAATGTGAAAAAACTGACCAGCAACCATGAAGATGGCCTATCATAACACCACTCAATCCCATCCTTCCTTCTTTGTCCTTCTGGGGATCCCTGGCTTGGAAGATTCTCACATCTATATTGGTTTCCCCTTTTGTACTGTATATCTGATTGCTCTCCTGGGGAACATTATAATCCTCTTTATTATTCACACTGAGCCTAGTCTCCATCAGCCCATGTTTTACTTCCTGGCAATGTTGGCCTTCACTGACCTAAGCCTGTCCACTGCCACTATCCCCAAGACGCTGGGAATCTTCTGGTTCAATTACGGGGAAATACTTTTTGGTGCCTGCCTCACACAGATGTTTATGATTCACCTATGCACTGGCCTGGAGTCTGGGATACTGACAGTCATGGCCATAGACAGCTACGTTGCCATCTGCAATCCACTGAGATATACCATGATCCTCACAAACAAGGTGGTGACCATTCTACGTATAGTCATGATTGCAAGATCTTTAATCTTTGTTATTCCTTTTGTGTTCCTCATCTTGCTGTTGTCATTCTGTAGTGCCCATATCATCCCCCACACTACTGTGAGCACATGGGCATTGCCCGTCTTTCCTGTACCAGTATCAGGACCAATAATTTATTTGGGATGGTTGCCTTTTCTGTGGGATTCATTGACCTTATTGTCATTGGTTTCTCCTATGTGAAGATACTCTACACAGTCTTTCATTTACCATCATGGAATGCCCGATTCAAGGCTCTCAACACCTGTGGCTCCCATGTCTGTGTCATGCTCATCTTCTATGTCCCAGCATTTTTCTCTTTTCTGACCCACCACATTGGTCATAGCATCCCTGGCTATATTCATATATTTCTGGCCAATCTATATATGGTTGTTCCTCCTGCACTCAACCCTGTTACCTATGGGGTCAGGACAAAGCAGATCCGGCCGCAAGTCTTAAGAATTCTTAACCCTAAAGATGTTTGATCCTCAGCTGCCCAAGCCTTGATGATATATATGATATATAGATAGAGATAGAGATAGAATATATATATACATGTTTGTGTGTGTATATATATATATGTATAGTATGTGTGTGTGTATAGTGTGTGTGTGTGTGTGTGTGAATGTAGTGATTGGATTTAGTTAGAAGGAAAAACCAAAGCATGATACAGAGCTTATATTCTAAACATTTTCAAGTACTATTGCATTATACCTGTGCTTTAGCCCCTACTGACGTTCAAAACCAAGTTAAAAACTTTACCAGAGATATAACTCCTTATGTTCTTGCCATCATCACATGTCCATGGTCATAGCTCCATGACAGGCTGTGTTGTACGTATGTGATACAATCTAATTTTTTAAACTGATTAACTGAAATCTAAGAGAATTAGTTCACAAAGGAAACTAAAAAGTTAAATGTAAACATATGCCAGGAGTATTATCATATATAACAAGTTATGTGATATGTGTGTGCGTGTGTGTCCATCCTGTCATGTGCATGTGTCTTATCACAGAATCTAGCGTACTTGACACTTTCTCCTTAACCAAAGTGATTAATATGGTGTCATCTGGGCAGTGGATCAGAGAGGCTGAAGTGTCAAAATGCTTTAGGCTCTATAGAGTGATGGAAGGGATAAAAAAGCAAAAGTGAGATCCATCTATATTCTGCCTATAGGAGATTCATTTCAGACCTGATGACACATGCAGATTGAAAATGAAGGGATTAAAAATATTTATCATGTGAATACAACTGAAAAGAAAGTTGGGGAGCAATATTTATATTGGACAAAACATACTTTAAACAATGACTGTAAGAAGAGACAAAGAAGGACACTACATAATCATAAAGGGAACAATTCAACAAGGGTATATAACAATTATAAATATTTATGGACCCAACATGGGAGCACCCAAATACATAAAGCAGATATTAAGAAACATAAGGAAGTAATCGATAGGAATACAGTAACAATATGGGACCTTAACACCCCACATACATCAATGAATAGGACATCCAAACAGAAAATCAACATGAATATAGGGGTTTTGAATGACACATTGTATCAGATGGGTCTAACAGACATATTCAGAACATTCCATCCTAAAACAGTGAAAAACACATTCTTTTCAAGTGCACATGTAACATTCCCCAGACTAGATCACATGTTAGGCCACAAAACAAGTTTCAACAATTTCAAAAAGACTGAAGCCATATCATGCATCTTTCCCAACCAAACACTATGATCCTAGAAATCATCCACAACAAAAAATCTGGAAAGGTCACAAAATACATAGAGGTTAAACAACATGATACTAAGGAATGAATGTGTCAAGCAAGAAATCAAAGAGGAATTCAAAAAATATAGAGAGACAAATGAAAATGAAAACACAAAATTCCAAAATCCTTGTGGTATAACAAAAGGTAATAGGGAAGTTTATAGCAAAAGAGCCTACCTCAAGAAACAAGAAAAATCTCAAATGAACAATACAATTTTACACTGAAAAGAACTAGAAAAAGAACAACAAACAAAAATCCAAACTGAGTAGGAGGAAGAAATTATAAAGACTAGAGGAGAAATAAACAAAAGAAACTCTAAAATAATTAGTTAATTAATTAATTCTATTCTTCTCAAACTATTACAAAAAATAGAAAGGAAGGAAAACTTCCAAGTATATTCTGTTAGGCCAGCATTACCCTGACACCAAAGAAAATAAGGACTCTACCAAAAAAGAGAACTACAGACCAGTACTTCTGATGAACATAGATGCAAAAATCCTCAACTAAATAGTAGTAAAAAGAATCCGACAATACACTGAACAAATCATTCACCAGGATTTATAACAGGGATACTGGAGTGGTGCAAATCAATGTGACAAGTCACATCAATAAGAGAAAGGACAAAAATAGTATGATCATTTTAACAGATGCAGTAAAGGTATCTGACAAAGTATAACATCCATCTGTGACAAAGACCCTCAAAAATAAGTGGAGAGGGAAAATACTTCAGTATAATAAATGTTATATATGAATCACCCACAATTAAAATCAGACTTAATAGTGAAAATTTGAGAGTTTTTCTCCTAAGATCAGGACTAAGTCAAAAATGTCCGTCCTTGCCACTTTTATTTAACATAGTAATGCAAGTTCTAGCCACAACAATCAGACAAGGAAAACCAAAAACAAGGCATCCATATTGGAAAGGAAGAAGTAAAACTTTAACTATCTCTAGATGACATGATACTATATATAAATAATCAGAAAGACTCTACCAAAGAATGACTGGAACTGATACATGCCTTCAATAAAGTCAACGGATACAAAATCAACATATGGAAATCACTGCATTTCTATACACTAATAATGAAATAGAGAAAGAGAAAATAAGAAAACAATCCCATTTGCAATTGCAGCCAAAATAATAAGATACTTAGGAATAAACTTAACCAAGGAGATGAAAGACAATAATCTGAAAACAATAAAATATGATGAAAGAAATTAAAAATGACACAAACAAATGGAAAGATATTATATGCTCATGAATTGGGAGAACAAATATTGTTAAAATGTCCATTCTACCCAAAGCATTCTACAGATTTAAAGCAATTCCTGTCAAAATACCAACAGCATTTTTCGCAGAACTGGAACAAACAGTCTTAGAAGTTGAGTGGAACCACAAAGGCCCCAAATAGACAAAGCAATCTTAAAAAGAACAAAACTGGGGGCGCCTGGGTGGCTCAGTTGGTTAAGCGACTGCCTTCGGCTCAGGTCAGGATCCTGGAGATCCAGGATCGAGCCCCACATCAGGCTGCCTACTCAGCAGGGAACCTGCTTCTCCTTCTCTCACTCTCCCTTCTTATGTTCCCCCCCGGCTGTCTTTCTCTCTGTCAAATAAATAAAATATAAAAAAAAAAGAAGAAGAAAACTGGAGATATCACAATCCCAATTTAAAGATATACTATAAAGCCATAGTGATCAAAACAGTATGGCACTAGCACAAAAATAGACTTCTCGATCAACAAAACAAAATAGAGAGCCAAAAAATAAGTGCATGATTATATGGTCAAGTAGTCTATGGCAAAGGAGGCAATTATATGCAATGGGAAAAAAAAAACAGTCTCTTCAACAAATTGTGTTGGGGAAACTGGACAGCGTACGTCCAAAAAAATGCAACTGGACCATTTTTTTATACCATGCACAAAAATTAACTCAAAAGGGATTAAAGACCTAAATTTGATATATGTACAATAAAAATCCTAGAGGAGAGAAACATCAGTAAATTCTTGACATTAGCAGTAGCACCATTTTTCTAGATATATCTTCTAAGACAAAGGAAACAAAAACAAAAAAATTTAATGGGACTATATCAAAACAAAAAACTTCACAGTGAAGAAAATAATGAGCATAACTAAAAGACAATTTATTGAATGGCAGAAGATACTTGCAAATGATATATCTGAGTATATATATCAGATATATATATAAGATTATACATATAAAAAAACATGCACATATATATAACACATGTATATATGTGTATGTGTTTATATATCGCATATATTATATATTAGATATGTATTTATATATAACATATAGTATATATATCAGATACATATATTAGATACAAATATTATATATATTATATATACATAACACAAACATATATAATACATGTACATGTCTATGTTTATGTATGACTATATATATTCAACCAAAATATATAAACAACTTATACAACTCAACACTAGGAAAACAAATAATCCGATTAAAAAATGAGCAGAAGACATGAACAGACATTTCTCAAAAAAAGACACACAAATGCCCAACAACCACATGAAAAGATGCTCAACATCACTATGAGAAAAATGTAAATCAAAACCACAATGAGATATCAACTCATACCACTCACAATGGCTAAAATAAAAAACATAAGAAACAAGTACTGGTGAGGATATGGAGAAAAAAACAACGTATACTCTTGGTGGGAATGCAAACTAGTGCAGCCCCTGCAGAAAATAGCATGCAGGTTTCTCAAAATATTAAAAACAAAATTACCATATGCCCAAGAAATTCCATTACTGGGTATATACACAAACAATATGAAAACACAAACCTGAAAAGATACCTGCATCCCTGTGTTTATTGCAGCATTACTTATGATAGTCAAATTATGGAAGCAACTCAAGTGTCCATTGATAGAAGAATGGATAAAGAAGATGTGGCATACATATAGAATGGAATGTTTTCAGTCATAAAAAAGAATGAGATCTTGCCATCTGCAATAACAAAAATGGATCTAGAGGTTATAATGCTAAGTGAAATATGTCAGTCAGAGAAAGACAAATACCATATAATTTCACTCAAATATGGAGTCAAGAAACAAACTAAATGAATAAAAAAGAAAAGAGACCACCCCTCAAAAAAACAACCCCAAATCTTAAATATAGAGAACAAGGTTGTGGTTCCCAGAGGGGAGGTTGGTGGGGGCATGCATGAAATAGATGAAGGGGATTAAAAGTACACTTATTGTGATGATCTCTGAGTGATTATTAGAATTGTTGAATAACTATATTGCACACCTGAAACTAATATAACACTGTATGTTAATTAACCTAGAATTGAAAAATAAATAAAAAATAAAAACGACAAATTATTTCTAAAATCTTTTTTTAAATAATTTAAAACAATGTTCCAGGTTGTCTAAGTCTATCTTGTGACAAAGAGCAAAACAGTTAATATAGCCAGAGAAAGTCCTCGACTGTGCACTGCTACCCACACCAGTTCAGTAGACACTGCTCTTGGTATATTTTCTTGGTAGGGATTAACTGCGAACACATCAGCCAGAATAATATCTGCACGGTAAATACGAGGGACCTTATCTGTTCTAGTTAAGATGCCACATCTGGTACAGCAATTGTTACTGAAGATACAACTTGGTAACATTTATTTTTTTCCTCCTTCATCTGCAATAAGCTATGGTTTATGCAGGGACTATGCATTTAATGCATAATACACATACTAAAGCATACTATGAATTTAAATACATATGTGTTTGTGGACCACCACCTTCTACACCTTCAGGCTCTGTGCCATTCCAACACAGGATGCAGAACTGGTTGTGATTCATTATATTGACCATGATGAGGGGAATTGTTCTTTTTCTGGTTCAGGAGCAATACAGGATGCAATGATGAATCAGTTATTGCTGTGGACAGTTGGGGCTCAGTCCCATTGGGAACTCAAGAAAGACTGATTAAAAACAAAGCTCTATCTATATTTGTGTTTTAATAGCTGATAGAATTCTCAGGTCACAAAGTGTGCATAGAAACTGTTCTATCTGGGGCACCTGAGTGGCTCAGTTGGTTAAGCTTCTGACTCGTGGTTTTGTCTCAGGTCATGATCTCCTGGGTGGTAAGCTCAGTCCCTCCTCCAGCTCCACACTCAGCAGGGGTCTGCTTGAAGATTCTCTTTCCCTCTGCCCCTCCCCCTAATGGCATTCTCTCTCTCTTTCAAATAAATAAATAAATAAATCTTAAAAAAGGAAACGATCCAATGCAAACAAACAAAGCTCATATATTATATTTTCAATATTTTAAGTTATTATTATCGGGTGATATTTTACAATCCTTATAATCTTTAACTCATTAGAAGAGTTATGTGTGTATACCATAAATTATGACACCCTGCACCCAAAAAATAAATGGCCAAAGCACAAATCCATTGCAGAGAATTTAGGAGTCTCTTCAATCTAATCTAACTCATTGCTAACTGTTGTGCAATGCCCCACATCAAAGACCTATCCTCCTGCAATTCATATTTCCAAAGATCATCAAGTTGCAGAATTAATAATAAATCACAAGCAACTTCTCATCATTCAGAACTGAATTTCCCTCCAATTTCTTGTCTCAAATATGTTCCCTTCTGTGGAAATAGAATAAGAATGCATTACACATTACACAACTCTACCCAAAAATACCCATAGTTGTTTACACAAGAATGTAAAGGCATGACATATTAACAGCTGTGTATTCTGGAACATAAATTTCTCACTGTAAAACCTGCCCCAGGGAATCCCAGTTTTTTATAAAAATAGGATTCT
>PITA01035567.1:0-10385 GCA_004023965.1 Spilogale gracilis
CTAGGGAGGGAAACGAAACAACAGAGACTTTGAACACAGAAACAAACTGAGGGACTTGGAGGGAGGGGGGTGGAGGGATGGGAGAGCCTGGTGGTGGGTACTGGGGACACCTAAAGCGTGGAGCACTGGGTGTGGGGAATGGGGAATGAATCTTGAAACACTGGAAAAAAAATTTTAGTAACAATAAAAAAAAAAAAAAAAAAAAGTCTGTTTTAGGCCCCTACCTTCAGCTCGGGTCATGATCCTGGAGTCCTGGGATCAAATTCTACATCAGGCTCCCTGCTTAGGGGGTCTGCTTCTCCCTCTGACCTTCCCTCTCTCTGCTGTCTCTCACTCAAGTAAATAAATAAAATATTTTTTTAAAAAAAGTCTGTTTTGTGTTCGTTCATTCATTTGCTCATTTGCTTTGTTTCTTAAATTCCACATATGAGTAAAATCATATGGTAGTTGTCTTTATCTGACTTATTTCACTTTACATTTTACTCTATATCCATCCATGTTGTTACAAATGTTATAATCTCATTCTTTTTTATGGTTGAGTAATATTCCTCTCTCTCTCTCTCTCTCTCTCTCTCTCTCTCTCTCTGTGTGTGTGTGTGTGTGTGTGTGTGTGTGTGTGTGTGTGTGTGTGTGACAGAGAGGGAGAGAGAGAGTATACTACATATTCCCTATCCATTCATCTATAAATGGACAGTTGGTCTGCTTCCATGTCTTAGCTACTGTAAATAATGCTGCAATAAACACAGGAGAGCACGTATCTTTTTGAATTCATGTTTCCATTTTCTTTGGGTTCCTTTAGAAAGACAAATGTTTATTTTAAATCCTTTACCTCAAGCAGAAGAACCACACTTAACTCTCCTGATTCATGTTCGTTCTGCACTGGGATGAGGGTACTTCTTGCCCTGAGGATGGTCTAGGCAGTCATATCTTGAAGTTGAATTTAAAAAGGCAAAGATTCTGCAAATATGGTGTCAACTGGGCAAAACTGGACAGATCTGGAAAATCTAAGGATGTGCCAAAGTTAAGAATAACAGGCTGTCCACTTAGAAGTGACAATTCAAAGGTCCAGGACAATGCCCTAAGAAATTTGTGAACTGGGGTGCCTGGGTGGCTCAGTTGGTTAGGCGACTGCCTTCGGCTCAGGTCATGGTCCCGGAGACCCGGGATCGAGTCCCACATCGGGCTTCCTGCTCGACGGGAAGCCTGCCTCTCCCTCTCTCATTCCCCCTGCTTGTGTTCCCTCTCTGGCTGTGTTTCTCTCTGTCAAATAAATAAAATCTTAACAAAAAAAAGAAAGAAAGAAAGAAAGAAAGAAAGAAAGAAAGAAAGAAAGAAAGAAAGAAAGAAAGAAAGAAAGAAAGAAAGAAAGAAAGAAAGAAATTTGTGAACTGACCAGCCCCTGGCTGTGATAATTATTCAGAAGATTCTTGGGACATAGGTTGCTGTATGCACACAAGCTTAAGGTAACTGGCCAAAAGTTGACCACTCACGAACCCAGCCCTTTGGCCTATGCGAGTCAATTCTCCTTCATTCTACTCTCTTCTGGCTTTCAGGAGACATTTATTGCATTATTTGCAATAGACATTATTTGCAATGACTTGATGCTCACCTGACTACTGCTTCCTAGACCTTCTCACTCTGCATTCCACTTGCTCCATTGCATCAGAAACTCCATTCCCAGTTCCTTTGTGATCTGATACCTTCTAGGTTGAATCTGAGTCCTCTTTTCTCCTTTAGGACTTGTTCTGTGTTCTCTTCCTGGTCAGTTGAGAAAAACCTATCTATATAGTCTTTCATTAATTTTTAAATCTGTCCCTATACAAGCCAGTTAAAACTCTGTTTCTTTCATTTGGTTGGCGCTCCTCATTTGCCTTGCAACTGGCACCAGGCCAGAGGGAGAAAGATCCAACATGTAACATTTCCTTATCCTTAAGATTTCATCAAATGACTCTTCTGTGGCATTCTGATTAAGGGAAAATCCAATGGATAAGGAGTTCAGAGACCTGTGGTCTTGTTCTTGTTTCATCATTAACTTAATGACTTTGAGAAAATTATTTCTCTGTTTCTCTGCAAATGGGCTGCTAGAACCCGATCAGTTTTTTCTTCTTCTTTTTTTCCTTTGCTAGCTTCTTTTTATTAACTAGTATTTATCTTTTACTTAAATTCAGTTAATTAACCCATAGTGTATTATTAGTTTCAGAGGTAGAATTTAGTGATTCATCAGTTGCATATAATACCCAGTGCTCATTCCATCAAGTGCCCTCCTTAAAGCCTATCCCCCAGTTACCCGATCCCCTCACCTACTCCGTTTCATCAACTTTCAGTTTGTTTCCTATAGTTAAGTGTCTCTTATGGTTTGTCTCACCCTCTGATTTCACCTTATTTTTTCCTCCTTTCCCCTATGCTTTCCACATATGAGTGAGGTTTTTATGATAATTGTCTTTCTCTGATTGATTTATTTAACTTATCATAATACCTTCTAGTTCCATCCACATCTTTGCAAATGGTAAGACTTCAAATTTTTGAAGGCTGAGTAATATTCCATTGTATATATCTCACATCTTTATCCCATTAGTTTTTCTTAAGTATCTTTATTTGCTAAACACATCCTAAAAAAATAAAATCTAAGAAGTAGGCTGGGCTATTCTAATTTTGTAATGGTTGCTGGCCAGTGGTAGGAGCGAATAGCAGAGAATCTGCTAGAGCTCCAGTCACTCCACTCCAGCCTCTCCTGCCTACAGTGTCTGAGGCACCTCTTTGGGATGCTGAAGTTTCCCCAGACTGCAACTTAGAAACCAGTAGATAAGACAGAGTCTTAAATCAAGTTTGGGTCTATAGTTGTTTGAATCTTTATTCTCTCTTAAATTATGCATTACATCCCAGCTCTTGTAACAACAAATAAAAATTCTAAATATTATTTATTTTTATTTCACTTCACCAACATAGAAGAATTAAATGAAATAACAGCTAGGTTTTAGCAATCACTATGCCACCCCACAGCTGGTGGGACTTCGATTACATCACTTTTGCTTTATCTTTGCATCTGCAAAATGAAGGTCTCAGGTTAGAGTATTTCTAAAGCCTTGTGTATACCTTCCTTATTCTAGAATTCAAGCCTTTCTAACCAATTCTTCCTCATCTATTAGCAGCTCATTGGATAACCATCAGATAAAAAGACAAATTATGATGTAATGAGTAGGCAGGAAGTGTATGCCCTCACCACCCAAACACAAGCCTGTTTGTAAATATGCAAACTTCACATTCATCTCTGTGAGGCTCCGTCTGTCTTTTAGCATTTTTGATGAATAAAACAGCTCCAAACCAATTTGGAGCAAGCAAAATATGTTATCATGAGATATTTGTTTTCTCAAATTATTGTACTCACAAAGTCTCTCTTTCTCCCACCCTCCCTCTCTTTGGGTCTCTTGTTTCTGAATAATTATCAGAAAGCTGTGGTTCTGGGATAACATAGATTCCAACCAAACCCATGGAGATGGAGAGCTTATGCATACAGACCACATCAGAGAGAAAAAAGGGATAGTTGGGGAGGACACACAGGAGAAGGACAAGGAAGATCATGACCCACAGAAACCAAATACCCCCTCCTTCACTAAACATTTGAAGCCCAAAATACCCACAGTACCAGCTCCAGATGGAGAGAGAGTGGCCTGTTTGCCATCTGCAGATACAAAGCAGCCCAGTGAAGTTGCCATTTAAAGGTGAAAGTCCTCAGAAATAGAGCTAAATAATGCACGTTAGAATTGAGGATGTGGTACAGACTCTGTGCAGACACCATGGGCCTGCCTCTCTTTGGGTGTGTGTGGTTCTTGGAGTGAAGGTGAAATCCTCTGACAACCAGAAAAGTGTAGGGCCTCTTCAGGGCAGTAAATAGAAATAGAAGACTTTAAGTGAAAATCACACATTATTGAGGAAGAGGTGGAGGGGAATCAACCTCTTTCCTGCAGCATTTGGAGATTTTATGGGCCTAAACATAGACTTCACCCACAGAAGCCTGGAAGTCCCCATTCAGAGACGTCATGTGTTGCGTAATTAAGGAAGATTAGGACCAATTCAGAAAGCCAGCTGGGAAAAAGCTGCTGAGCATTGTTATTCTTGATATTCTGTGATGAGGATCATCCTCCAGGGGATGAGGGAGAAGTAAGGGATACTGGGAGATACCCCTCTGTCCTCATCCCCATCTCCTGTTAGGAAAGGACGTGGGCTGATTTGCAGTCAGAAAGAACCAACTTTGTATCTCTTCCCCAGTCTTCCTTGTCTATGTGTCTTTGGGAACGTTTCTTAAGCCATTTGTTCTCAGGTGTCCCGATCTGTAAGCTAAGGATTGGAGAGACAGAAAACACTGTGCCAGGTACTGCTGTGAATGCTTCAGAGATATTAACTTATTTAATTCATGCAACAGCTCCAGGAAGAAGGTCTTGTTCTCAGTGCTGTTTTACAATCAAGGAGGAAATCGAGTCACAGAGAGATTAACTGACTCACTCAAGATCACACAGCTAATTAATAAGCAGCGGAGCTATGAGTTCTGGAAATCGAGGTCTGGGCTAGTCAGCTATAGCACATGGTACTACATACCCCCAGAGGGAATGTTGGAAAGGTCCCAACACAGCGGTTCATATTGGAAACTCAACAAATACTGGCATATTGGCTTTCCTTCTAATCAATCATGTATTTATTTAATAAATATTTATGAAGAGGCTATAATATGCCTGAAATCATGCCAGATAATAATAGCATTTTTACTCCGTTAACTCATTTACTTCTCATAATTCTCAGCACCTCTGGTATAAGTGCTGATGCCACTCTGGGGTTTTGTCTTTGCAGTTCCCTTTGCTGCAAATGGTTTCCCCCCACATGTCTGAATGGCTCACTCCCATGTCATTCAGGTCTCTGAGGGGCTTTCCCTAAATATCATATCAAAACAATGAACTTCATCATCCCCTCTCTGCTGATCCTGCTGTATTTTCCTTTAGAACATATAAAGCACCTAACGTTATTCTATCCACCCCTCTATTGTCTGTCTTTCTCACAGTGATGGAAGCTTCATTAGAGCAGGAATTTGGCCTGTCTTGCTGAGCCCTGTCCCATATGGCCAGTGCCTGATAGGCTCAAATGAATGATTGTTTACATTTTACAGTTGCATAAGTGGAGACAGAGAAGTTCCTGAAATGACCGAAGGTACAGAGCCGGAAAGTGCCAGAGGTGGGCTCCAGAAACGGGCAGCCCCGCTGGAGCCGGTGTTCCTCTTACGATTCCATCTTGGGGGATGCTCCTTCCTTCAAGGATTCCACAGTGCAATGGAGGACAGGCTCATTCACAAGAACTCCAGTGTACGATGCATGTGTCCATTCGCTCAGGCATGGAACACCTGCCAGTTACAAGGTACCATGACTATCACTGTAGGGACACAGAACCATGCACAACAGTCCCTGCACTCATAAGACTTATGATTTAATGGGCTGAGTAGGAGATTCAGCATCCGGAAAAATATAGGAAAAATGAAAAGGATGTGCATTAATTGAAGGCAAAAATATGTACAGAGCATCTAAAAAAAAAAAAAAAGTATTGTTTTAAAGAACCAGGGTGGTGGAAGAGTCAACAGAGGAGGCAGTATTTTATTTAGTCTTTCACATTCTGTGGGAAGAAGGGTAGGGGTTATAAGCAGAGTTTATAGCCAGAGAAAATGAACTGAATGATGAAAATAAATGAAACAAACAAGTAATCTTTTTACTAATTTTATGGAAAGAAAAGAGATATCAGAAAAAAAAAAAAGAGTTGAAGACCTTTATTGTTTCCAAAAGAAATTTCCAAGTTATTCTGAAATGTAGCCTCTCATTGTTTCATGGGTTCCTACCAACTCTTTTTGATAAACATGAACAGGTCCAACATGTAGCTTAAAGAATTCTATATTTTCGGGATATTCAAGCCCATTACTGAATTCCCCAGCAGAGAACATTTTCATACACAATCAATGAAAATGTAAAAATATGTTTATCTTATGTGAATGTTTATTCTGGCTGATGAGGATTTATATTAGTGTTTCTCCATATATTTTTCTATAGTAAAATTGCATAGCTCACCATGGAAGCCTCTATGTTTAAAAACTAAATATACATTAAGGCAGGGCTTGTGATATGTTGTGCTCGCTTGCAATTAATTCAGTCTCCAGTGCAATAATTCAGCTTCCAACAATGCAACCTGGAACCATTTGGTCACTAACAGTGTCTCCCTTAGCATGAGGAGACAATGAAGCAGACATGTGTGAACAAAGAATTGGACGGGGTAAGCCTTAGAAATACAGTGGACAGAGTCCCCTTCTAGCAAAAAACAAGAAAAAAGTGGTGGTGGTAGGGAACAGAATAACAAACAATTAAATTTTATCCCCTCTGGTCATGTTGAATAGCAGCTCAGAAAGCAGGGCATGGAGACTGGAACTGACTGATGGAGAAGATAAAAGCTATTTTGACCGAAACTGAGCAGAAGAGAGAATTGCAGGTTTGTGCATCCAAGAGAGACATGGGATGCTGGGAAGCTGCACATCAAAATGATAAACACAGCTCAAATCTCTTAGAAACACGTGGGAGAAGGAATAAAGGACTAATGTGCACAATGAAATCACCCCAAAATTCTGAATCTCTAGAGTATCTCAAGCAGTCTATGTAGATAGCACTTAATCTTGGATACTCTCATAAGCAGTATTTATATAGATTGCTATTAAGAACTATCTATATAGGGAAGCCTAAGTGGCTCAGTTGTTAAGCATCTGCCTCTGACTCAGGTCATGATCCCAGGGTCCTGGGATGGAGCCCAGCATCAGACTCCTCGCTCAGCAGGAGGTCTGCTTCTCCCTCTCCCACTCCCCTTGCTTGTGGTCCTGCTCTCGCTGCCTCTCTCTGTCAAATAGATAAATAAAATCTTAAAGAAAAAACAAATATCTATATAGATTGCTTGAGGTATTCTGGAGACTAAACTCTAGGAAACAAATTGAGGGTTGCTGGAGGGAAGGTGGGGTGATGGGCATTAAAGAGGGCACTTGATGGAATGAGTACTGGGTGTTATATGCAACTGATGCAATTGATGAAACACTAATTCTACTCCAGAAACTATACATTAAATAATGGAATTTAATAAAGAGTTAAAAAAAAATAGGGTATCTCAGAGTACTTCCAGCTTGCTGAAGTTCTTAAAATAACTTTCTGTCAAGACGGCTTATCCTCAATTTCAGGAATTAGGAATCAGCAGAAGGTCTGAGAAGAAAAACTATGCCCCCTGACAGTTTACCTTAAAGACAATGCCCAGAGGGACTTTGTGGAAATCTGAACTGAGCATGACAGGATGATCCTAGATGTCCTCTAGTGCAAACTTAGCTCCTCTGGACAGCTTCTATGATGGAACTTATTACATCGTGTTATAATTGCTGGATTCCCTGATGAACTCACCTACTGAAGGCCAAGGAATGATATTATTCATGAGTGTCATCACAATACCTGGTATAGAGTTTGGCACATTGAATATTTATAATATGGTTTTCACAGATGAATGATTTATGGCATTCTAAACTAGAGTTGCATGCTTACATCATCCAAAATTCATTCTCCCTTAATGCTACATGGCCTTTCACAAGCCTTACTTCTTCTTATCTATGTATTTGCAAAATGGGGCTAATGCATCCGTCATTTCTTGACATGAATCATTTCAGCTGACATAGCTCTGACAAGCTCATCTTCCAAACATGAACTGTGGCTGTGTGCCATTGGCTGGTTGGGTGGTAATAAATTAACTGTCTATAGCCCAAAGAAGATTTGAAAATTCAGTTCCTTCTTCTGATTGGATTTCTAGTTGTTTTGGAGAAAATAATCCTAAGAAGGGTTAAAAAGAGCATTCTTAGGCTTCTGGACTCTGAGTTAGCAAATGAGAGAGCCAAGTATTTTAGCAAAGAAGCTGCATAAAGAAAAATTCACCAAGTAAGGGCAGGGGTTCAGTGCCAATCTAGCTGATTAGAAAGAGAAACACTAGTTCAAAGCCAATGAAACAGAAATAGAATAAAGGTTTGGTATATGGGGAAGTGGTGGTGAAAATGACAGACACCAAAACAAATAGAGAGACTCAGACCCACAAAGAGACACACAAAGAGCAAACACAAAGCCCATTCTCTAATATTTATCTTGTAGCTACTATCCCAGGCACTGTATTAAGTACTTTAGATAGAGACATGAAAAGTTGGGGTTCTGCTTTGGAGGCCCACACATGAATGCCAAGGGAAAACCGGGGGGCTATAGTAGAGGCCAAGATTAGGGTAATTACAGAGACTCTTGGAAAGTTGAGGTCAGAAGGCATGTGTTCTGAGCAGAAGGAGGAAAAAATGTTCACAGCCACAAATATGTGAAAGTGTGTGACACATATGGGGATGGTCAGGTCATCTGAGAAGAAGGTGGGCAAGGGGAATAACAAGAACAGAAGTGGGGCACACCTTGGGTTTCATGTGAAGAGTTTTTCAACATTTATCTCAGGTCAACATGGTCTGTGAACTGTTTTACTCAAATGATCATGTCTGTGTTTTAGAAAGAGGGAGACATTTTGAGAGCTATAAATGGACATGTAGAGGAAGAAATGGAAACACATTTCCCATCTAGGAATGGAGTTTGATTAGTGGCAGAATTAGTTTGATCCGTGTCCTAACTCCAAACATCTACATAGCCAATATGCACACTCTTGTGAAATTCCCAAGTCTCTTGTGAGTTATTCTCATTCTTTGAAAGTCTTGAGTAAAGAGTCATGCGCTCTCAATCTGGAGTCCACACAGACATCATGCTGGGCTGGCCTCTGGGGTGGTAGGGAGCCTAGCCAGATGGTAAACTCCTGCCCAAACTTCATTCAGGACCTGGCCCTCACGCCTAGCAGATCCTCGTGGCCAGACTGTCCTGCTGCCCTCACTGGCAGTCACATGGTGATGTTTTAGTGAATTGCCACATTTGACTGACCCAGTGTAAGAAGCCCTTTTATTCACTTCTATTTTCTAGAAGCAGATTCAAGAGGCAGCTATAAGCCTCCTGGTAGCAAAGAAGCATGAACTGGGCTTTGGAGCCAGGGAGAGAGCCAACAGCTCTGGGACTTCACCCTGCAACACACCAAGTGCTTACTGGGAGTTCCTCAAGTTGGAAGGCATCTAGTTAAGCTGGGGTTCAATCTCCAACACCCGCCCTTTCTGGGTATATGACCTTGATCCAGTTAAAGCCTCTATACTTATTTCCTCACCAGTGAAGTAAAGGTATTGATGGCATACCCTCCACAATGTCACCAGGAAGACTAAATGACATAATGAGGGTTGACATAGTTCCTGGTGCATGGCAAGCCCTTAATAAATGTTGGCATTGAATAAATTCTCATTATTATTTGAGAACGGTGACCACATATTTATTTTTGTTTCCCAAAAGCTGGCACAACACTTGATACCTACTTGGTACCTGACCTTTTGTTACCCAAAGCTCTAATAGACATCAGATTCCAAAGAAATCTCTGGCCTCCTCAAGTGTAAAAGGGATCTATCTATACTAACGTCACACACTATTGTGCATAGGACACATGACAATTTAAAAATAAACACCTTAACCTGTCTTTATGAATAAGGCAAGCTGTCACAGATAGAATTGATTTCTCTAGAATATTTAGATATTTTGTGGTCTTTTAAAAAAAATTAACAGGTCTAACTGCATCAGGATCTCAAAACCTAGCATTAGCACTGGTCCCAACAGGCATGTTATGCTCATGTATTGATAAAGAAATAGCCTCAAGATCAGAAAGCTGGTAAGGACCAGGTCCAGGAGTGGAGAACCCAGGTTCCAATTCCAATAATTTCAATTTTTCCCTCAAACATGACAAAACAAACAAAATTTTACAAACAAAATATGCAATTTACATATTGCATAAGTGCCTGCTAAATAAAATAAGATGAATGTCTTCTGAATATAAAATTTCAAGGTATTTCTTCTTTTTTAAAATTTTTATATTCCCTTTATATATACTATGGAGATTCTTTGCTTGATACATCTGAGATGAGAGCAGACCTCATTTATGTATAAGAATTTTCTTGTGAAAATAGATTTCAGATTTTCTCATAAAACCTCAATACTATTTCGTGTATGTACAGCAAAATGAAGACTGACTTCTTTTTTTTTTTTTTTTTTTTTTTTTTAAGATTTTATTTATTTGACAGAGAGAAACACAGCGAGAGAGGGAACACAAGCAGGGGGAGCGAGAGAGGGAGAAGCAGGCTTCCCGCCGAGCAGGGAGCCCGATGTGGGACTCGATCCCGGGTCTCCGGGATCATGACCTGAGCCGAAGGCAGTGGCTTAACCAACTGAGCCACC
>PITA01035568.1:0-10382 GCA_004023965.1 Spilogale gracilis
GATTTTCATATAAATGGTTTTTTGGTTGGTTTTTTTTTTTTTTAAGATTTTATTTATTTATTTGACAGAGAGAAACACAGCCAGAGAGGGAACACAAGCAGGGGGAGTGAGAGAGGGAGAAGCAGGCTTCCCGCCTAGCAGGAAGCCCGATGTGGGGCTCAATCCTGGGACTCCAGGATCATGACCTGAGCCGAAGATAGTTGCTTAACCAACTGAGCCACCCAGGCGCCCCATATAAATGGTTTTTATGTAACACTTTATTCAGATTTATGTAAATGGTATACAGTATTTACTCTTGTATCTGACTTCCTTCACTCAACATAATGTTTTTGAGATTCAACCAATAGGTTTATTCCCTTCTGTTGCTGAATATTATTCCATTGAATGGCTATGGATTCAGTAATGTTCAGTTTAGTTCATTTGTCTTTTTTTATTTTATATTTTTTAAAGATTTATTTATTTTTATTTTTTTATTTTTTAATTCAGTTAATTCACATATAATGCATTATTGGTTTCAGAAGTAGAGGTCAGTGATTCATCAATCTTATGTAACTCGCAGTGCTCATTACATCAAGTGCCCACCTTACTGTCCCTCACCCAGTTACCCTATCTCCTCACCTCCTTCCCCTCCACCAAGCCTCAGTTTGTTTCCTGTGATTAAGAGTTCTTTACAGTTTGTCTCCCTCTCTGATTTATCTGGGGTTTTTTTCCCCTCTCTTCCCCTATGTTTTGTTTTATAAATTCCACATGTGAGTGAGATCATATAATTGTCTCTCTCTGATTGACTTATTTTGCTTAGCATAATACCCTCTAGTTCCATCCACACATTGCAAATGGGAACATTTCATTTTTTGATGGCAGAGTAGTATTCCATTATGTATATATACACATCTTCTTTACCCATTCAGGCTATTTCCCAGAGTTTGGCTATTGTGGATTTTGGGGCTATAAACATTGGGGTGCACGTGCCCCTTTGGATTACTACATGTGTATCTTTGGGGTAAATACCCACTAGTGCAATTGCTGGGTTGTAGGGTAGCTCTATTTTCAACTTTTTGAGGACCCTCCATGCTGTTTTCCAGAGTGTCTGTACCAGCTTACATTCCCATCAACAGTGTTAAGAGGAGTCCCCTTTCTCCACATCCTTGCCAACATTCATTTCCTGATTTGTTAGTTTTAGGCATTCTGTTGAGTATGAGGTGGTATCTCATTGTGGTTTTGATTTGTATTTCCCTGATGCTGAGTGATGTTGAGCATTTTTCATATTTGTTGGCCATTTGGATGTCTTTTTTGCAGAAATACCTATTCATGTCTTCTGTTCATTTCTTGATTGGATTGTTTGTTCTTTAGGTCTTGAGTTTGATGAGGGGTTTGGGGTTTTTTTTTAAGATTTTATGGATTTATTTGACAGAGCAAGCAGGGGGGGCAGTCGAGGAGAGGGAGAAACAGACTCTCAGCTGAGCAGGGTAGCCTGATGGTGGGACTCAATCCCAGGACACTGGAACCATGACCTGAGCTGAAGGCAGACGCTTAACCAACTGAGCCACCCAGGCTTCCCAGTGTTCGATATCCCAGTTTTGGATACTGGTCCTTTATCTGATAAGACATTTGCAAATATCGTCTCCCATTCTCTCAGTGACAAAACCCTGCTGGTTTTGTCAACTCTTTCCTTTGCTGTGCAAAAGCTTTTTATCTTGATGAAGTCCTAGTAGTTTATTTTTGCCTTTGATGTGTCCAGCAAGAAGTTGCTGCCTGTCTTCTCCTCTAGAATTTTGATGGATTCCTGTCTCACGCTGAGGTCTTTCATCCATTTTGAGTTTATTTTTCTGTATGGTATAAGAAAATGGTCCAGGGGCACCTGGGTGGCTCAGTCATTAAGCATCTGCCTTCAGCTCAGAGCCCTGCATTGGGCTCCCTGCTCAGCGGGAAGCCTACTTCTCCCTCTCCCACTCCCCCTGCTTGTGTTCCCTCTCTCACTGTCTCTCTCTCTGTCAAATAAATAAATAAATAAAATCTTTAAAAAAAGAAAGAAAGAAAGAAAGAAAGAAACAAAGAAAATGGTCCAGTTTCATTCTTCTGCATGTGGCTGTCCAATTTTCCCAACAGCATTCATTGAAGAGACTTTTTTTTAGATTAGTTGACCATAAAGTTGAGGGAATTCATTTATCTTTTGATGGACTTTGGGTTGGTTTCCATTTTGGGGCTGTTATAAATGAAGCTTTATGAAAATTTATGCACAAGTCTTTGTGTCCACATGTTTTTATTTCCTTTGGGTAAATACCTAGAAATTGCTGGGTTGTATAGTAAATGTATGATTAACTTCCTAAGAAACTGCCAAATAGTTTTTCAGAGTACTTGTACTATTCTGTATGCCCACCAACAAAGAATGAGAGTTTTGTTTGATCCCCATGTTTGAAAAAAATTGGTGGTGTCAGTATTTTCTAGTCATTCTGGTAAGTATATGTCTCGTTACAGTTTTAATTTGCATTTCTGTGATGACTAATATTGTTGAACTTTCTTTTCTCATGTGCCTATTGGCCATTTAGATATCTTTATTTTAAGATTTTTATTTATTTATTTGACAGACAGACAGAGAGAGAGAAAGAGAACACACCACAGGGGGAGTGGGAGAAGGACAAGCAGGCTTCCCACCAAGCAGGGATCCCAGTACGGGGCTCAATGTGGGACTCAATCCCAGGACACTGGGATCATGACCTGAGCTGAAGGCAGATGCCTAACAGCTGAGCCACCGAGGCACCCCATAAATATCTTCTTTTGTGTACTGTCTTTTTAGTTCTTTTGCCCACTTTTGTTAGGTTGTTTGTGTTATTATTATTTAGTTTTAAGAGTTTTTTATATGTTCTGGATACTAGACCTTTATCTGATGTATTGTAGGTACTTTCTCCCAGGGTGCCTTGCTTTTCCATCTTTTTTATAGTACCTTTTGAAGACCAGAGGTTTTTTGTTGTTGTTGTTGTTGTTATGTACTTTATCACTCTTTTCTTATATGATTCATTAATTTTATGTCTTATTCAAAAGATTACAAAGATTTTCTCCTATTTTTTTTTTCATTGTAGCTAGTTTTGTCATTTTGTCATTGTACCTTGTACATTTAGGTCTGTGATCTTCTCTACTAGTCTATATATGAGCTCCTTTAAGGCAAAAGGCTGTGTCTGATTTATGTCTGTATTTTCTGTAGTGGTTTGTGGTCTAATAAAAGTTTAATGAAGAAATAAATGAATATGATTACATGATACATAATGCCAATTGTAAGATAAGAACAGATAGGTAGGCCCAAAGCTGCTGTATCTCTTTCTTTCTTGGCTGCTGTGACCTGTGGGCCTGAATTACTTCTTTGCTTTTGACTTATTTCACCAGTCTGTTCTAGTTAAGAAAAAAAAATTCCATCAGAAAATGCATTAATAAACTTGGAATAATATTGTATTGGAGCTAGATATTTTAAAGTAACTTTATTATATAAAGGTAAAATGAAATGTTGTTGGTATGAATTTCTCTTTGTATGAATTTGGGATGCCTGGGTGGCTCAGTCGGTTAAAAGACCCTTCGGTTCAGGTCATGATCCCGGGGTCCTGAGATCGAGTCCCGAATTGGGCTCCCTGCTCAGCAGGGAGCCTGCTTCTCCTGACGCTCCCCCTGCTTGTACACTCTCTTTCTCTCTCTCTCACACACAAGTAAGTAAAGTCTTAATTAAAAATGAATTTAGAAAATTGAGTGTTAATAAAATTGGGGGGGAGGCTCCTGGGTGGCTCAGTCTGCCCTTGACTCAGGTCATGATCCCAGAATCCCGGGATCAAGCCCTACATCGGGCTCCTTGTTCAGCTGGGGGCCTGCTTCTCCCTCTCCCTCTGCTACTCCCCCTGCTTGTGCTCTCTGTCTCTTCTGTCGAAAAAATAAATATTTAAAAAACAATTTTTTAAATCACCTGTGAACTATGTACACGAGTTCTAGAAACCACTGAAATACTTCTGTGTATTTTACTTTAGTAAGACAGATTTTCTTCCTTTTTTACAAAATAAAAGGAAACTTGATTTTTGCTCCTGTAGAAGAAAATGGTAATAAAGAAACTCAAGCAGCCATGGTTTTTGCTTCTGTCTCATGGTAGAAATTAATAATAATAATAATAATAATAATAATAAGCTCAGTCACATATGTTAGTTGATCATCATATTCTTTTTATATCTCTTGATGTCAACCCTCACTTTATCTCTTGTGATATACCCCTACACTGAAAAAATAAAACCCTATTTTGCCACTTGAAACAGGTGCATAGAATAGATAAACATAGATATGTCACACAAATCTCTATAACTTGGAGAATATGGAAAACCTGAACCAGCTGTATTTCACATTCAAGAGGCAGATTTTATGTGTGAATTATGTTGGAGGTTGGAGATAAAAATAAAAATCTAAATGTTTTTGTTTGTGGGATATCTTTTAGTGACTTTTATGTAGTTTCTTCAAATGGGTAATTATTCTGTGCTTTTCCTCATGATTCTACTTCAGGACAGTATAGTGTAAGCTTTAGTTATAACATCTGAACCCTCGGCAGACAGTACTTTAGGGACTACTGTATGACGAATTACCTCAGGATTTATAAGCATGCCCCTTATAGCCAAACTGTGTGTTTGATTTGACAATACTAGTATTTCATATGTAGCTCTTGAGAATTAGGTGTGACATGGGAATTTGAAGATAACTGCTCAAAATAGTTCAATCCAAAGTCTCGCTATATTTTGTTAGATCATACAACAGTTCATATCATTAAAAGTATTTGTTTCTAGTATTTTTACAGTACTCTCTCTTCCTGGTGTTTAGCACCATATTTATGAGTGAAACCAAATCAAAAAAGGGAAGAACTATCCATTGCATCATGTACGATTTTAATGTTCCTTCTTAGGGAGCCATTATCATTGGAAAATAGTTGTTTCATCCTCATCTTTAGAAGATGATGAATAAAATGGCTTATAATATATCCACAGGATGACTTAATAGCCTATCAAAGCCTGATTCTCAGAGTTAGCCACGCACATACGTGGAAAGTTAACAGAAGCTAGAAACGTTGATTACTGAATAAGTTTTAGGTTGTGTGTCAGTGCCTTTCAGAAAGACAGCCATTTTATCAGAAGAACGGAGTTATATCTGCAAACACAAAGAAGTGGGACATTAGTTTTATAAAGCAACAGATAAGAGATGGGAGGAAAGCCACAGGGACCTGACATGGTAGATGGGGAGCAGTGGGAAAAATAAAATATGTATGACTAGGCACTGGGACAAATTCAGAAGCTGTACCCAGAATTCTGTTCTGCATTGATCGCTTCCCTCATGTTGCATTGTCTGAGCACATGGTTTTTTGCAGTTGATTATTTTCTGTAAACTCTGGGATTCAACAGTCTACTTTGGTGCTGGACAGTAGGACTTACTGCAGTAATGGAAGTGTTCTGTATCTGCACTGTCCAGTGTGGTAGCCACTAGCTATATGTGGCTGCTGAGCACTTGAAATGTGGCTAGTTTGACTGAGGAACTGAATTTGTAGTAATTTTATTTAATTTAAAAGAGTGTAGCTTTAAGTAACTATCTGTGGCTAGTAGCCACCATACTGAACAGTGTAGATTTAGTTGGCCTCTGTCCAGATCTTAAAGCATGAAGTCACCCATGTCATATGCTATTAGGAGGTTTCTCTTGCCCTTAGCATAGTAATAATGCTGGGCAAATGTAGGTACTCAGGGTATATTAATGTTTGTTGAGTGAAATTGAATGGATACCTGTAGAGAGGGGAAGGGTAGGAGTCATGAAGGTGTCCTGTTAAGGTGTTTTGGGCTCTGGACGATGCCTGACCTTTAGTTTTCGTCTAATTTTGTCATTGTGCTTTTTATTGTGTTCCATTAGCTTGTCCATCCTGTGTCTTTTTTGCTCTCTGAATACTGCATAGACACAAAATTTTAAGCATACATATAGGTAAAATATAAAGAATAATGAATGATACATACACCACCCCTGTCTTCTCAAAATGTTTTAGATCTTCAGTCCTTGTATATACTTTCCCCTTGCCTCCCTGTGAGAGCTAGCCTCAATTTTGTGTTTATCATTTTTTTCTTTATAGTTTCATCACGTATATTCACAAACAATTCATTTTTTAGTCTTACAGGTTTTTGAATTTTATATAAATGGGATCATTTATATGTATTCTTCTATTACTTCCTTTATTCATTTAACATTATATTCTCAATAACATCCTCATTGTTACATTATATTCATGTTGCATAGTCTACTCATTATCACTGTCATGGGAAAGTCGTTTGTATGACTGTGCCACAGATCATCTATTTTATTACTGATGGGCATTTTTTCCTAGTGTTTAGCTAGTTCATTACTGTGCAGCTGTGAAATCCTTGTGTATATCACTTGGCACACATGTGAAAGCCTTACTGTCGGGTCCAAGCAAGTATTTCTCCATTCTGTGTCTTTCTCCTCCTCTTCTCCTTTTCTTCTCCTCTCCTGCCTCTCTTTTCTCCTCCCCTCCTTTCTTCCTCTTCTAAGATTCAGGGAAAACAAATGCAGAGAAATAGAGATTTTTTTTTTTTTTATCATTTCTGATAAGCTCAGTGCTCTTTTGAAAGCAACTTGCCTCTATTTCTAGTCTGCCATGGCCCATTTATGTTTTTGTGTTCATTGAACAAGCTCAGATTGGGAGTCAGTCAAAAATACTAGAAATGTCTTATTTGTTCATAGTCTGTAGCTCTTTGCAAATGGTACTTTTTTTTAAAGAAATTTATTTATTTATTTGAGAGAGAGCACAAGTAGTCAGAGTGGCAGGCTAAGAGAGAGGGAGAAGCAGGCTCTGCTGAGCGGAGAGCCCGACACGGGGCTCGATACCAGGACCCCGGGATCATGACCCAAGGCGAAGCCAGAAGCTTAAGCGATTGAGCCACTCAGGTACCCCCTAGTGGTACCTTTTGTGAAACAACACTTCTTTATCAATTATTTGTCCCTTTTACTTTGCATAATAATTGGAAATTAGAGGGTCTAGATCAGTGGTTCTCAACTCTAGCTGCCCATTAGAAAGTCTCGGGAGCCTTTTAAAAAGTATTGATGCATCATAATGCTGCTGTGAACATTCATATACAAGGTTTTGTTTGAACACTATTTTCATTTCTTTGGGGTTTATACTCAGAAGTGGAATTGCTGGGTCATATCATAGTTGTATGTTTAACTTTTTGAGGGATCACCAAACCATTCCACAGGAGCTGCACAATTTCACATTCCCACCAGCAGTGTGCAAGGAGTTTCTCTACAACCTCACCAAAACAACATTATTGTTCACTTAAAAATATTAGTTATCAAGAGACTTTGTAAAAGGGATATTGGTTAGGTAATCTAAACATTTTTTTTTAAAATCAGGGGTCACATAATAATTACTTGTGAAACTTTTAAAAATGCTCATGGCCAGTACTTTCCCTAGATTTTCTGAATAGAGGTCTCTAGAGGTAAAGTCCAGAATTAATACTCCTCATTAAAAACCAGGGCCTGAGGGCGCCTTGGGTGGCTCAATGGGTTGGAGCCTCTGCTTTCAGCTCAGGTTATAATCTCAGAATCCTGGGATCGAGGCCCGCATGGGTTCTCTGCTCAGCAGGGAGCCTGCTTCCCCCCACCCTCGGCCTGCCTCTCTGCCTGCTTGCCTGCTTGTGATCTCTCTCTCTGTCAAATAAATAAATAAAATCTTAAAAAAAAAAAAAAAAAGAAGAAGAAGAAGAACCAGTGCCTGAGATCGCGGTTCTCAAAGTTTGGTCTGGGGGTCCCTGAGGACCCCTGAGCTCCTTTCAGGAGAGTCCTTTGAGATTAAAACTATTTTCATAACCATACTAAGACAGTATTTGCATTTTTCATTCTCATTCTCTCTTGAGTGCATATTGAAGTTTTCCAAAGTCTTCATGACATGTGATAGCATAGCAGATTGAATGCATAAGCAGGTATGAGAATCCAGCTGACTTCTATTAAGCTAGATATGAAAGAGATTAACAAAGGAGTAAAACAGTACCACTCCTATGAATTTTTATTAAAAAATTGTTCTTTTTTACTCATAATGGGTTTATCCTTGTTTTTAAATCAGTTAATACAGTTTTTAAAATTTTCTCAGTTTTAATTATACACACTGGTAGACATAACCTACATAAATGAAATCTCTTTGAAGTCTTCAATAATTGAAAGTATAAAGAGGTCATAAGACCAGCCAAATGGGAACTGTAGACTTTTAGGAAAAAAGGAAACAAATAAAAATGGCTATTACCCATTTGTTGGACACTTACCATTTAGTTAATATTAGGTTAATCTTTTCACATATTTTGTTTCATTTTTTTTCTTTATAATAATTCCACGACATGTGTATATTTAACCCCATTTTCACATGGAGAAATTTAGTCTCAAAGAAGTTAGCTTGGCTAGTTCATAAGTGGAGGAGCCAAGATTTTTGTTTAAGTCTTTGGAGTACATGTTCTTAATCATTACCATAACCTTAAAAAAGTGAGGGTACAGAATTTCTGTACAGAAATTGTTGGTAGTTCAATGCCATAATGACTATCTACCTCTAGCATTAGGCCTCAGAAAGATAACCTTTGAAATCTTTGTAGACTTAAATAATACGTAAATACCATGTGGTGCACATACTGGCTTGTTGTTCTCTTTAGTGATCCTTAGTATAAGTACTATTAAAAAGGAGAAATAAAAGACGCATAATCAACTAAATGTTTACCTTTTTTGGAAAAATGATTTTAGCATCTTATTAAAACATGAAGATAAATACTCAGAACAGTCCACAAATTGTGGCCTTTTACAAAAGTCTTATTTTCTGAGACCTCATATCCAATCAGTCAGTCCTCTGAAGAGTCCATCATTGCAGGAATGATGAAGTAGAATAATTGTTTTAACTTGTTGGTATATTCTCTTACAACAGCCAAAAAATCAGGTACTGCTTTGTTTATATAGACTAAGACATAGGGTAGTTTTTTCATGTCATAATATTTCAATTCATCAAGAAACAAAACCTTTGCTAATTAGGGAAGTTCACCAGATCTAGTCCCTTTCAAAAATTTACCTGCTGCCTACAAAGTAAAAAGTAATTATGTGGGCACTTTTCAAAAAAATGATTTTGTATCTCCTAGTACATTTTTGAAAAATTATTTCAGAGAATAGCAGAATTCTTACTTAGTAGTTTATATGTTGTTTTCCATCTTCCTCTTTTTCCCCCCCTCATCCTCAGTCCCCAGTCCAATGCTTTTTCAGATTCATTTGAGGGATCAGCATATTTTATAGAAAATGAGTTATTTGCTTATTTGACAAATAGGTATTATCTAGTGTGTGTTGGGCACTGGGTTAAGACTGAGGATACTATAGTGAACCAAAACATAGATAAGGTCATGAAATGTACAGTCTAATGAAGGAGATGGACAGACATTAAACAAAGGATCACACATTTCTTTTTCTTTTTCGTCTTTTTAATTTTAAAAGATGTTATGAACAGTTGTACACGGTGTTGTTAAAAAGAGCCTGTTGGGGGCACCTGGGTGGCTCAGTGGGTTAAAGCCTCTGCCTTCAGCTCAGGTCATGGTCTCAGGGTCCTGGGATCGAGGCCCACATCGGGCTGTCTGCTCAGCAAGGAGCCTGCTTCCCCCTCTCTCTCTGCCTGCTTGTGATCTCTCTTTCTCTCTCTCTCTGTCAAATAAATGAATAAAATCTTTTAAAAAAAGAGCCTATTGGGAGGATTGACCTGAGAAGGTTGGAAGAAGACTGAAGCCAAAGTAGGGCTTAGGGAAGGCATGAGTTGCATTTGTGACAAGTGAAAGGATCAATCAAATACATGATACATGCTTCTGGAGCTTAGAGAAGAAATCTGGGCAGGAGATAGTAATAGGGGAATTGTGTGCCAGTAGTTAGTTAATTGAAATTGTTGGCTGAGGTGAGATCATTTAGAGACAGTGTATACAGTGAGAAAAGAAGAGGGCTTAGGGACTAGGTTTTGAGGAATTCTGGTGTTGACTAGGCATAGTAGAATGTAGAAGGAAACAGATGGACATCAAATAAATAGGAAAACTAGTAGGAGAATACAGTGTTAAATGTTTTAAGAGGAAAGAATCTTCCAAGAAGAATTAAGTAAAACCCAGAATCTCTTCAGTATCATGGCTTACAAGGAATACCCTACATGATCTCTTCCTACCTCTTTGACCTTTTTTTTTTTTTAAGATTTTATTTATTTATTTGACAGAGAGAAACACAGCGAGAGAGGGAACACAAGCAGGGGGAGTGAGAGAGGGAGAAGCAGGCTTCCTGCTGAGCAGGGAGCCCAATGGGGGGCTCGATCCCGGGTCTCC
>PITA01035569.1:0-10380 GCA_004023965.1 Spilogale gracilis
GAAGAAGGGGAAGGAAGTGGGGAGGGGAAAGGGGGAAGGGAAAGGAGAAAGAAGGGAGAGGGAAGGGGGAAGGAAAGGAGGACAGAAAGGGGGAGGGGGGAAGAAGGGAGGGAAGTGGGGAAGGGAAGGAAGGCCCAGGGTCTGCAGGGTGAGAAGGCTCCGCTCTGAGAGCTCCTGTCTTGCCAGCCGCACAGGGCTGTTCCTAGAGCTGCCCCCAGAGCTGCCCCAGAGCTGCCCCAGAGCTGGGGAAGGTCCCGTTGTCTTCCTCCCGTGTTCCTCGGCAGCCAGCGAGCCCGTTCTCCTGGCGGCTGCTGGGTCTTACCAACCTGGCGACAATAGGGTCGCTTCTTTATTTTTTAAGACAAGAGCCCTGAGCCGTAATTGACAATGCTGTTTTTGGAACACACGAGCTATTTTTACCGGATCCCGAAGGAAGTAGAAATCCTCTCTCCCGAACAAACACCAGTGTTCTGTCTCCGTGGACCCCGGGGACACGTGCTCGCCTCTACATCACTCTCCAGCGCCCCAGCAAACCCCACGCACCGGCCTCGGCTGCGGACCGGAGGGGCCAGGGGAGAGGCTTGGGCAGCCGGGACATGGGGCCCCAGCGGGAGGGCCAGCTCGGAACCCGGTGACACCCCCGCTGGCCGGCCACGGCAGGTTTCCGCATCACGCGGCGGGGACACTGACAAGCGTCCGTGAGGCTGTCCCTGCAAGGACTCCCCGGGACAGGTGATGTTTCCCCGGCGGTGCTAGTCCTCCTTCCCGCCCACCTCCCCGGGCGAGAGCCAGCGCGAGCGTCCACTCGGCTAATAACTCACTATGATCGCCTCTGCAGAAACTGATTGCAGAAGTCAACACAATTCAAAAGGTTAATAAATGAAATTCTCTTGCTGTCCATTCTCTCTCCCACTCCTGAATCTACCTCACGGTCCTGCTACGGCTCCTCGCCCCCTGCAGAGACAGCACAACAAATGAGCATGGAAGACCCCAGAGGGTCCCAAGGGGTCTCCACAGGTGGGGGGCCCTGCTGGGAGTGGCTGAGGTGGGCCGTCAGACCCCAGGACCCCTGGGCTGTTCCCCTCCCTCTTCCCTGCTTCTCAAAACAGGGGGACACTCAGCAGGGGAAGCCTCAGAGCCGGGGGTAGAGTCCAAATCCCTCAGCGTTATGGCCATTGGGCGCAGGGGTCCCCCACGGCCCGCGGGGCTGGGGACGAGCTGTGTGCGGGTGAGCCTGCTTGGGCAGGAGCAGAGCTTGCCTTCCAGCGGGCGCCGGGCACCCCTGCCTGGACACGTCTGAGCAGAGAGTGGGAGAGACGGAGCTGAGATAGGAAGGCCCCTGCCTACTGTGCTGGGCCGGGGGCAGGGGCTGGGGGGCATGTCCCCAGAGCACCCCAGGGTATCGCTCTCTGGGCGGCTCCCCTGGCTCTCCCTCAAAGGCTTCTTCCCCCCCCTCCCCCGAGGCAGCTGAGAGCGGAGGGACGGTGGGGGCACGGGGGAGGTGAGAGGAAGGGCAGGAACCCCCCACGGGAGAGGCTCTTGGGTCTTGGTAGTGGTGACAAGGTGTTCCCAGTGGGGCAGGCCCTGCCTTCCTGAGCATGGGCCATCCCCAAAGAAAACCCCCGAAGCCAGGCCTCTGAGCTTCAAGAACTCCCAGTGAACCCGTGTCCCCGCTCGGGTGACCCGAGGGCCCTCCGGAGCGCAGGGCCCGCACATTCGGGCAGAGCTGGCCCCGGAGCCCAGCCGCCCGGCCTGCTCCCCCAGCTGGGAGATGGGGGCTGCTTTTGAAGGGATGACAAGGGTCCCTCCAGGATTTACAAGACACCGTTGGGCATCCCCTCATTCAACGTCACGAGCCTGGAGGCAGCGTCACGGCCCCCACTTTACCAATGAGGATGCTGGGACTTGGGCAGGGGCCGAGACGAGTGGTGAAGGGAGACCTCAAAGCCAGGGCCCGGGGCGCCACGTCTGTCCCCCTGCCGCCCTGCTCAGAGGCCCCAGTCTGGGAGCTGAAGCCAGGCTGCGTGGAGAGCCACCGTGCTGGCCCGGCTGGAGGTGTCCCCCTTGTGGGTGGGCATCCATCCCCGTGGTCCTCATGGGACTTGATCTACCAGAAACGGCCCACAGTGGTTGGGCCACGGGTTCCAGCATGAAGCCGAGGTGAGGCCGGTCTGGGACAGCATGCAGAGGTCTCCGGGTCGGCCAGGCCTCAAGCGGCCCCAGCCTGAGGTGCCCTCTGTGGGGACGGCTGACCGCCACACGGACCCAGACTCAGGCCTCGCAATTCAGAGGCATTTGCAGCCCAAGGTCAAGTACCCAAGTACCCAGGGTCTCCCAGCCTGGGGAGGGTGCCGGCACTCATGGTGGGCTCTCAGCGTCTTCCAGGCCAGCGAGGGGAGGCCCGAGGAGGGAGGAGCTGGCCCCGCGCTCAAGGAGGGCCCTCGAGTCACCCGAGAGGGACACAGGTGGCCAGAACCTGCCATATGCCTCCAGAGGAAGAGCAAGGCTTGGCAGAAATTCTTGCCGTTCTAACAGGCTGCCTTTTCCAGGGAGTGTGCCTGGGGAGACATGGGCCAGCGGCGCTCTGGGAGCAGTCCAGGGGCCCTCCCAGGGCCCGGCTGGAACGCTCCGTATGCCCCAGCTACACACCGCCCAGCCCCCCCGACAGAGCCCCGCGGAGCCCAGCACCCCAGATGGCAAACCTATAACAAAAATCAACAAAGCCGTCTGTGGCCATCGTCCATGTCCTCATTCTGTTCTGGTGGCCGGCTAGGGCGCGACACAGTGGGCGGTGGGAGGTGGGGTGGGGCCCCAGCCCTGCCGCCAGGTCTGTGCATGTCTGGGCCTCAGTCTCCTCAGTTGTAGAGTGAGGGTAACAATAACGCCTTATCATTAATGAGCAGATCCTTGCCGTGAGCACTCAGCCCAGGTCCCGACACCTGCTGTCTTAAAACTATCAGCTCAAGGGAGACGCAAGCATCCCCTAATGAATGGCTCGGAATGAAGGAGGGATTTCTGTTTTTCTTGGCCGTCCCTCAAGTTCTGCTGGGTACACAGGGACTAACTCTCAGGTGGCCAGAGAGGGGAAGGAGATGGCCATCTTAGATGCTACTGCAAGGACAGTCCCTTAGGCTAGGAGGGAATTTGTTTCAGCTGTGGCCTGAATGTTTATGTTGTCCCCAAATGCATATGTGACATCCTAACCCCAAGCTGATGGAAGTAGGAGGGGATGCTTGTGAAGGTGTGGGGGTCATAAGGATGGAACCCCCACAATGGGACTGAAAAGGGATCCCCCAGAGCTCCTTTGCCCTCCTGTGAGAGGAGGACGCAGTGAGGAGCTGGCACCCCCGGAAGGGGGCCTCAGCAAAGTCCAACGAGGCTGGCACCTTGATCTTGACCTTTCCAGGCTCAGAATGGTGAGGAAGATGTTTCTGTCATCTCTAAGCCACTAGTCTGTGGTGCGTTTGTGATAGCGACCCGAGCCGACGGCAAGAGCTGCGCACCCCAGAGGAGGAGCAGAAAAATAGAGCAGCAGAGAGAGAGAAGAAAGAGAGAGATTTTAGCAGCTGCCATAATGGGGTGGTCCTTGGAAAAGAAGAAAAGAAAAGATTTTAGGAGTTTTTCTGTAGGACAGACTACATAAACCTCTTCTCGGGTCCCTTAAAAAATTGTTTAAAGATCGATTGTGTCTTCAGGTGTCTGGAAAAGGTCACAGTGTCTTTGTCATGCTACACAGAGACTGTGCCCCTGGGAGCCCGAGATTTATGTGGGTTGCACTGACAATTATGATTCTCTGATAACAAGAAAATGGGAGATTTCCACGGTGAGTGCGTCTGTGGGGTTGGAGCTCCTGAGTCAGTTCCTCTTAGCTGGAGAATTTAACTGATGTATACCCTCCAGCCAACAGTAAGCGAAAGGCTCGGCTCAAGACCAGAGGCAGCACCCATCCCTGGTGGGTGAGCAGGAGGCTGGGCGGATAAACCCACCTGTGTCCCACCCCGGAAATCCCCGCTCACCGCAACCTAGCCCACTGGCTCGGCGTAGACCAGGCAAACACCACAGACCAGCACCGGCAGCTGGGGCGTCCAGAGAAGGAAGGCCAGGGGGATGTTGAGGAGAGAAGTGTGGGGGGACCTTGGAAGTCAGGTGGACGAGAGGAGCGGCCATGAAGGAGGGACTCAAGTCAGTCAGGAGAGGGGCAGAAGCCATCGCAACCCTGAAGAAACCTGGCTCTAACCTGCTCATCTTGGTAGACCCCACTAGGATGTGTGGCTGCCCTCAGTCCCTAAAGTGACCCACGAGGCTTGCATCAGTGTTAGTGAATTTAAATGCTTGACTTCTGCATTCCTCAGGTGACGCTGTTTGGGTGTAAAGCTCAGAGGCACAGACCTAAGCCGTGGTGATGATCAGGGTCTCCGTGGCTTCTCCCTGACATGGCCAGCTGGCTGCGTCGAGGCTAAGCACCTCAGCTCTGTTGAGGTGCCCTTTCTGCCATCCTTACCCAGTGCCTTGCGCTCTCCAGACCACCGAATGGCACCTGCCTGCTTCGATTTGAGCCCACAACAGCACATGCTGAGGAGCTCGGGACAGGGAGCAGTAGAGCGGTAGCCCACAGCGACCTAGTGAAGGGCACTCGAGGGACTGCACTCCAAGCTCCTGCTTCCTGATCCAGGCTAAGTTGCCGGCCACACCTCGCTTCTCCTTCCTGTAAGGGCCTTCTGTGGACAGAGAAGCAGCAAAGGGCAGGCTCCTGCCCCTGCAACATTAGCAGTCTATGGGAGAGATGAGACACTAACACGTGAACATTTAGCCACGAAGAGCTTCGTAACAGCCCAGCCTCCTGCAGGAGGACTCATGTTGGTACTTGCACTTTCCCGTGAATTATGGATGCAGTCAGCTCTGCAGACTTGGGACTGTCACCTGCCTCTGTCAGGGGGAAGAGAGGCAATGTGGGCACCAGGGGAGCAAGCAGGGAGGTAGGGGGCTGTAGATCCAGCAGTGAGGGTGAGAGGCAAGGACAGAGTGCAAGAGGGCAGGGACACCTGGCGGCAGAGCCAGGGCCACAGAAGTCAGCCAGGTTGTGACTTTGCCCAATCTCAGGGTGGGGGCAGGGGAGATCATTGGGCATTTACTGCGGTGTTGCCAACCATGGCTTTAGGGAACCTATCTGGCCCAATGGTATTGGAGCCTCTAATGAGAGAGGAAGGGAGACTCGGGCAGCAAGTGCTGAGTCATGGTGGCACCCAGGCCTGTGGGAAAGGAAAGGGGTGTCATCAAAATGGATGGGGTGATGGAACCCCCAGCATGACTGAGCACTATGACTCACCAGGAGCAAGAGGAGGACAGCCCTGGGATGTGCTGATGCCAGACTGATCTCAAGGTCCCCGGGCAGGGACTTGGAAGAAATGAAACAGAAAAGAGAAGCCAGACTGGTCACAGTTTGGGTGGATGGCGAGTTGTCCAGACTTAGGGAGGAGGAGGGGTCGGCAGTGCAGCTCACCAGCATGGGGAGGAATGGAGCACGATCCAAAGGAGGGTTGCGGGCAAGGCATGCACAGCTGATGGGAAGAGTTTCAAGAAGCCCCCCGGGGCTGAGAGTGTCTGGATGGGGACACAGGGGAGTCCTAGAGAATAAGAAGAAATAGCTAGGCCATTGGTCAGCTCCCAAAAAAATAGTTTTGGTAAAAAAATAACAACAACAACAACAATAATAAAAGGGTAAGAAGAAGACAGATGCAAGAGATCAAAAAGAGAAGGAGCCAGTGAAATGGAGTCATATGGACAAGGGGCTGGCATCCCAGCAGTGAAGGAAAAGTGAGAGACAGTGGGGCAGGTGACCCAGTAGAGAAACACATCTGAGGTACACGGGGACGGGGGTTGGGTAAGTCTGTGGGCAAAAGGGAGAGCGTGGGCAGAGATAGCATGGCCCATCAGCTTTGTCTTGCTCTGGTCCCAAGGTCTGGGTCTTTGCTCACCTGTCTTGAGGGAACATTGGATGTGGCAGCTCGGGAGAGGCATGACCTTGGGCAATCTGGAAGATCTTAGAGTTTGATCATGCCAGCAACTGGGGCAATGGGTCTTCCCTTGGGGTAGACCCAGGTTGACCATCCTCTTGGTCATCAGACCTGAAAATAAAACTGGGCATTAAAGACACCAGGAACAATCCAGCATGAAACCCTGAGAGGTGCTCCCAAGAGATATCTGAGACCAATCACAGACGTCGTTCTCCAGAACAGGTCAGTCAGCTCCGAAGTGTTCAGCTGATGGTCCTTCACATCAAATCAACAGAGTGGCAGGAGAAATGAGGTTATATAAGGAGCCTGGAAGATAGGCAGATAATGTTAAGAATGCAGCCCCTGGAATCACACCGCCTGAAGCCCCACAGCTGAGCCTGCATCAGTGACCTAGAGAACTGTGACTATAGCAGCTTCTCTACCCCCTGCCTCAGTTTCCTTAGATGTCAAAGACATATAATCACAGGAGAAGAGTGCATGTGATAATCATGAAAAACACTTAGAACAGTGCCTTTCATAGCAACTCTGTGATAAATATTCTTTAATTAGTGTTATTTTTAGAAGAAACTGGCTGTTGGTGCAGCTGGGTGGAGAGAGATGGTGACCGACCATAGTCAGCAGAAGAGACGAATGCTAAGTTACCAAGTCTGAGATGCAGAAGATACCCTGGGAGCTGATCAGACCCTGCAGTCCACTCTAAACAGGAGGACCTAAGGTGCTCAGAGCAGAAGTAGAAATAAGCATTCAGGTACAGTGAACAGGAGAGCTGGTTTTTAAAGTTTGCTCTCAGAGGACATTTAAAGCTTAATCTCCAGATTAAAAAATCCTGCCCATTTCTCACAGTATTCTTCAGCAAAATGTTCACCGAAGGAAAGCACTCTATTCCTATCTGAATACCAACCGAAACATGCACAACATGCACACATGTCCTTCATAGACATTCTCAGAAAAACTCAGGAAACAAAGAGGATTGTCATCAAAGGGCAAGGGGAACACATTTCCAAAGAAGTATGTTACGAAAATAAAAATATTTCAGGTTAAAAAATTCTCCTGATGTCAAAGAGAATTTAAAACACAGTCCTTTGGAAATAAAAACCAAAGGAAGACATACAAAGCATATTAGGTCACAAGAGATAAAAATAAGCTGCCAGAGTTCAGACCAAGAAATGAAAGATAAATTTTTAAATATACAGAAATAAAAGTCAAAATAAAAGTAGAACAAATAAGAATATATATTGATGAAAAAAATGAAGACTGTGAAAGCAGACTACAGTGTAAAAAATCATTAAGATGATTAGGGAGAAAATAACAGATCTGGAAGACAGACAGAAAAGGACAAAACCCATTTATGTTGATGGTTCTGAAGAAGAGACTAGAAAAAATAAAGTCAAAAAAGATAAAATTCTAAGATATAATAGAAGGAAGAAGAAATTAATCACTCAAATCTTCTAATTGAAGGGGCATACCTTGCCCCAAGAAAAATTTAAATGGAACAAACAAATTTCAGTAAGATGAGTAGGTTTCAAGGGTAAGGAATCCTGTGAGCCTCTAGGAAGAAGAAAAATAAAGGTAAATTATCCACCAGAGGATTTGCTTCAAATTTCTTCCATGTCTACAGAGAATCTCCTCAGATAAATTGTTGCTCATATATAAGAAAATGTATAGACATCTTTAAACATGCAAGGGTTTGGGGAAAGGCACCCTGAGCTTGGTATGAGAAAACAACTTTGGGAAATCCAGCAAGAGATGAGGGAATATGTCAGTGAAATACCTATGGTACCCCACATCGAAGTGCAGGCTATCTCTGAACTTCTCTGTGAATTTTCCTTAGAAAACAGAATTAATTTATAAATGTGCCAATGAAGATATTAGCATCTAACAACAAAATCAGGAAATATAGGGGGGAAGGTAAAGCTGATAGACCAAGCACCAGAAGTTTCACATAACAATGTAATCACTGGAAATTAAAAATAAGATAAAAGCCAAGTTGGAAGTGGACAAGAGGGGAGCAAGCTAGGAGAAGGGAGTTAGTTCCCTGGGGTTGGGAGACACGAGATGTTAACAACTTTCATCAAGAAATAGGGGTTTTACTCTATTACTAAAGTTGTCGGTAACCACGGACCATAAACAGGCACTAAATATCCAAACTATTAAAAATAACGCACACACGAGCACACATGCATGAATCCTATAGCTTATGGCAAACCAGATTTCTTCTAAAAGATAAATAAGGTGAGAGAAATAGAAAAAAATGTTTGTCATATCAACAAACAACACAGATAAAACTTGCCCCAAAATAGGGAGGAAAGGGATCCTGGCTTTAAAACCCAATCTTAACTGAGGTGCCAGGACGAGAGCTACATCTAAACCCAGTGACCCAGGAGGAAGAGAGGAAGAGATGGTGAGAATAGCAATGACAAGAAAAAAAGTAAGTAAAACAGAACAATCTACAGTGAAGATCAGTCAAGTGTTTTCTGTGCCAGATAATGTAGCATGAAATGTTTAAAGCAAAAATGGCAAGAAATGCAAGGATGAATATCCCTTCAAGAGACATGTCATCCTAAGGTTCTCTGAATGACTGTAGAGAAGAGGTAGGAAAGGTAGATCCCCAGATCCTTTGTGTCAAGTCAGCATAACTATAGTTCCCGGAGCTAACAGAATACACAGAAGGGAAAACTTGAGCACAGTCTCCTTCATAAATATTAATGTAAAAAACATGAACAGGTGGGATGGAACAGAGCGTTCAGAGCATACTGCATGACAGAGTTTATCTGAAGAATAGAGATTGATAATATAAGGAAAGCAATTACATAATCCCCCAACAAGAGGGTCATTGGGAAAAAAAGCCATGTGGCTACCCGTTTAGATTTTTTAATTAGATGTTTTTATTTTTAGATAATTGTAGATTCATATGCAATTGCAAGAAATAATACCAAGACTCCCTGTACACTTTACTCAGTTTCCCCCAATGGGAAAGTACGGCACGGTATCACAACCAGGGTATTGATAGGCACAGGACACTTGTGTCAGCATGGAGTCACCTTGTGTTGCCTTCTATCATGACACCTGTCCCTGCCTCCCACTCACACACCCGCCCCTGCCCCCTGGAAATTGCTAACCCATAGTCCACTCTTATAAACTTGTCATTTCAAGAGTGTTACGTTAATGGACTCATAGACTGCATAACTTTCAGGGTGAGATTTTTTTCACCTAGCATAATTCTCTGGAGAGCCATCAGGTTGTGTGTGTCCATTGCTGGTTTCCTTTTACTTCTGGATATTTATCCCACTCCTTTAGGACATCTAGATTTTTCCCAGTTTTTGACTACCAGGAATTCAACTGCTATGAATATCTGCATACAGTAAGCATTAGTTTTCACTTCTCTGGGAGAAATTCCCAAGTATGCCATTGCAGGACTGTATAGCGGGTGCACATTTAGTTCTACAAGATAAATGCAAACCTTTTTCCCAGAGCAGCTGTACCATTTTACGACCCGATGGTGGTGCATGAGCGACGCTGTGCCACTGTGTCTCTGGCGCCGTCGGGTGTTGTCACTTTCTATGTGAGCCACTCTGCCCCTCGTGCATTAACTCCTCATCGCGTTTCCGTTCCCCTTAGGTGAAGGACACGGAGCCTCTATTCAGCTGTGTGTTTGCCATCTTTACCGTCAAGTTCTTGTTCATTTTCTTTTTTTTTTTTTAAGATTTTATTTATTTATCTGACAGAGAGAAACACAGCTAGAGAGGGAACACAAGCAGGGGGAGTGAGAGAGGGAGAAGCAGGCTTCCCGCTGAGCAGGGAGCCCGATGTGGGGCTCCATCCTGGGTCTCCAGGATCATGACCTGAGCCGAAGGCAGATGCTTAACCAACTGAGCCACCCAGGCGCCCCTGCTCATTTTCTATTTAAATTGTTTATTTACTATTAAGCTTTAAGAGTCCTTTCTATGCTCTCGTTTGTATGTCTTGTGTCAGATAATGGTGTTTGCAGGTATTTTCTCCCGTTCAGTGGCTTGTCTTTTTACCCTTTTCGGAGAACAAACGTTTTTCATTTTGATGAAGTTCAGTTTGTCACTTTTTCCTCTTTTTCTTTTGGTGTCAAATCTAAGAACCCCTCACCTCGCCCAGGGTTGCAAGATTTTATTTTATGTTTTTCTGAAAGATTGTAATTTTATAATAAAGTCCGTGATTCAATTTGGTTATTATTTTTTAAAATAACGTCTGAGGTTTAGGTTGAGGGTGTTTGGTTGGGTTGGTTGATTTGGCTCAGTTTGTTTGGTCAGTTTGGTTCGGTTTGTTGGTTGGTTGGGTAGGTGGGTCAGTGAGAGTGTGAGTTGGTGGGTGGGTGAGTTGGTTGGGTGGGTGGTGG
>PITA01035570.1:0-10384 GCA_004023965.1 Spilogale gracilis
ATGCCAGTTAGTAATGGGAGTTGTTATCTCTTTATGAATCAAATACATGTGGAGTGGATTATGTACATTAAATAGCCAGGGAGGATGTAGTATACAAACATGATATTTTATGGTCTTCTGGTTTTACCTGTTGTAGTAAAAGTAGTTTGCACTTTGAGGAGTACAAGCCTGAATTCAAACTCTAATAATGACATTTATTTGCTGTGATCTTGTTTGATTCATATAATATTTTAAAGTTGTAAAATGGTGACGGTGTTACCTTCCAGCACCACTGTGAGGATTGCATAAGACCGTGTCTGTGAATACACCTACCACAGCATTGAATCCCTGCTCTAGGGGTTACATGTTTAAATATACCCCCAGATGCCGGGAATATGTGCATAGCCCTTAGTCAGTACCATAGCAATGATACCATCATACCAGAGCTTTCCATTATTTGCATACTAGGTGAATCAAACTCTTACGGAATTCAACAAGATTCTCTCGGTATCACAGGAAGAATGGAGAATGTACTTTAGGAGTTCTTAAAGAGAGAGAGTATATTTAGGGAAGGAGATGAATTGTCTAGGAGAACCTGTTAAAGAAACTGGGACCTCTTCATAACTTAGAGAATACTTTAGTAAAATAGGATGGGAATCGACAAAATGAACGTATGTTCAGAGTAGGAAGGGCAACCTTCTGCTTGGACCATTTTAAAAAGAGAACCCTTTTGGATTTTTCCCCAGTTGACTTAAGTTTTGAATAAAAACACTGATTTTCATCTCAGGAATTAACACTCATATGCAATAGTTGCAATTTGATAAATACCTCTATCCCCATTTATAGCCAGTTTTGAATGACATCTTTCAGTTGAAATAATCTGGCTATAATAGCTATTACAAGACCAAAAAAATCACAGATTTCACCCAAGGAAATGACTTTCTTCAGCTCAATTTTTAAAAGTATAATGACATGATATCACAAAAAATAATTGAGACAGCTTAAATCCAAATGTGAATAAATAGAAATATTTAAAAGAAATAATATGAGGGAGGGGCACCTGGGTGGCTCAGTTGGTTAAGCGACTGCCTTCGGCTCAGGTCATGATCCCGGAGACCCGGGATCGAGTCCCACACCGGGCTCCCTGCTCAGCGGGAAGCCTGCTTATCCCTCTCTCACTCTTCCTGCTTGTGTTCCCTCTCTGGCTGTGTTTCTGTCTGTCAAATAAATAAAATCTTAAAAAAAAAAAAAAGAAATAATATGAGGGAGAAGAAGTGCTCAAAAATGCCATTCTAAACAAAATTGTCAAATGGCTTGCTATAATTATTATTTTTATAATTTTTATTAATGTGAATCCAATGAGATTTCTACATCTCTATCATCAAAGCTGATATCAAAGCACAACATTACTCATCGCATTATGAACAGTAAGAAAATATGCCATTTTTCAACAGACCTAATTCCTGACAAGAATGTTTTCTGATGGACAATAGTGAAAGAAAGAACATTTTTTATATCACAGCTTAAGATCAAATGCAAATGTTTCCCTGGGAGTCAGTGCTAGTGACTTGTTTATTTTAAAAGTGCAGTGCTTTTATTTTATAGTTGAGCAAACTAGAGCACGGAAAGGTAAAGTGACTTCATATGTCAAATTCTTTATTTTCACAGATGCCACTGAGACACCAAACAGGAGAAGGCAACTTATCTTCCGTCGTGGAATTTGTCCTCTTGGGGTTTTCTGACCTTCCAAACTTCCAGGGACTTCTATTTGGGATTTTCTTTCTCATCTACGTATTCATCTTAACAGGGAATGGTCTTATCATACTAATTACAAGGGTGGACTCTGTTCTGCAGACACCCATGTATTTCTTTCTTGCAAATTTTTCCTCCTTGGAAATCTGTTATGTGTCGGTCACCCTGCCCAGGATTCTGGTGAACCTTTGGACTCAGGACAGAAGGATTTCTCTGCTGGGATGTGCAGCTCAGATGTGCTTCTTCCTTATGTTCGGATCCACTGAATGCTTCCTCCTGGCGGTGATGGCCTATGACCGCTACGTGGCCATCTGTCGCCCTCTGCACTACCCTCTAGTCATGAACCACAGGATGTGCCTCCACCTGGCTGTTGGCTCCTGGATCAGTGGAATTCCTGTCCAGATAGGACAGACATGTCAGATTTTCTCTCTCCAGTTGTGTAATTCTAACCAAATCAACCACTTCTTCTGTGACATTCCCCCATTGATCAGGTTGGCCTGTGGGGATACTTTACTCAATGAAATGAGTGTCTACGTGATTGTTCTATTATTTGCCATGATTCCTTTTCTACTTATACTTGGCTCGTATGTGAAAATCATTTCCACTATCCTGAAGTTTCCCTCAGCCAGGGGCCGATCTAAAGCCTTCTCCACCTGTTCTTCCCACCTCATTGTTGTGCTTTTATTCTTTGGATCGGCCACCATCACCTACTTAAGGCCCAAATCCAATCATTCTGGGGGCACTGACAAACTGCTATCTCTTTTCTACACTATTGTGACTCCGATGTTCAACCCCATGATATATAGCCTTAGGAACAAGGATGTGATTACAGCTCTGAAAAAACTATTTCTCAAGAAAACAGTATGAACATCTTACAGATCACTAAAATATATTTGTCTCATAACTATCACAGAAATAGAATTTAATTTAATTCAATTGGTGTTTATAGTGGCACATTCTTTCATAGTTATTTTGTAATCATTAGCAATTATGTATTTGAAAGTCCTCACCTGAAGTAATTTGTGACTTCAAAATCTCTATTCTTTAAGACAATGTTTTTCACAGCATATTATAAATTTACCTACCCTTAAAATTTTCAGATCATTTCAACCACTAGAATTGTTTTTAAAAATGTGTAGAAGAAATAATCCTGGCCTTTCCCATTTGCTAAATATTTACAAGTATCATACTGGTATTCCCACTTGTATTTATGACCCATTCATTTCTTTTTTTTTAGTGGCCCATTCATTTCTTGATGATACGTTTTACACTAGATATATGGTGATGTAGGGCACAGAAGGCAAATTATAAATCATATTTTAAATTGTAAACAGAAATTAAAAACTTAATGGAAATCTTTAATTGTATCCATTTTCTCAGTATGAGTTAAGAAAATGTTTGATGTGTATCCAGAGAAAGTAAAGCATCTGACCTAGCTCTAACATTTTCTTTTCAATATTTTTCATGGTGCTGTGGGAGGGGAGATAGAGTAACTGGGGCATGGGCATTAAGGAGTACTTGATGCAAGGAGCACTGGGTGTCGTATGCAACTGATAAACCACTAAACTCTACCTCTGAAACTAATAATGCACTATATGTTAATTTATTGATTTTAAGTAAAATAAGAAAATATTCAACATTGTGCTTTATACCCATTTGTGAAATATACATCTAACTTCTCAGAATTCTTTGCCTTAGCTTACTTGATTTATCAAAGTTGCAGTGAAGAATAAAATCTATGACTTTTTTTCTTTAAGATTTTATTTATTTGACAGAGAGGAACACAGCAGGGGGAGTGAGAGAGGGAGAAGTAGGCTTCCCGCCCAGCAGGGAGCCAGTTGTAGGACTCCATCCTGGGTCTCCAGGATCATGACCTGAGCCCAAGGCAGTCACTTAACCAACTGAGCCACCCAGGTGACCCGCTATGACTTTTTAAAAAGATTTTATTTATCCACTGAACACACAGAGAGAAAGAGAGAGAGCAAGCACAAGGAGCAAAGCTGCAGAGGGACAGGAGGAAGCAGGCTCCCCATTGAGAAGGGAGACCAACCAGGGGCTCAATTCCAGGACCCTTAAATGACTGAGCCACCCAGGTACCCCAATCTATGACTTTTTCATACTTAATTTTAGGTACCCATTTGAAACTGTAAAGGGAAGAAAGCAAGAAACAAAATTTCATACACAATTACTTAATAACATGAATAGTGATAAGTACCCATTGACGATGCCTAACACTATCTTCCTAAAAGTTAGTGTAACAGTGACTAATCTTTCCCAATTTATCCTTGTCTGATTTACACAAAATAAGGCTCTTTTTACTAGCGAGTTCAGATAAAATCAAGAACTAATCAATCATAAATATCTGATGGGTCAGAGACTTAGGGATTGATCAACATTGTATTTAACACTCACTTCTCTGTTTTGATTGTGCGACTCAGAGGATACTCAGTCTCTATTTCTAAACGTTCTTGTTAATACTTGAGGACTGTATCATTTATCTTTATAGTTTGGTAATCCTTGTAGACATTTGTCCCTTCTGATTAGCTTCTTTTTATAAGGATTTCCATTTTAATTGTAACATTAGATGTATATGTTTGAATTTTCATTTTTAAGGACTTGCATTTTAAGCTTCCTCCAGTTAACATGATGACCCGTGTCATCTTATTTTTGTAAGTATGTATGAATATAAATATCTTGTGTATTTTCTTGCACGTATCAAGAATTAAATACATTCTCCACTGTGATAATGCTAAAGGTGTTGAAGACAATTACAGTATTTGTGAGAATGCTATTTTATTCTCTTCTTTGATAAGCACATGCTATGGTATAATGAAAACAGTATAAATTCAGGATTCAAGACACCTAGTTTTTATTTCTAATTTACCCTAAATATGCATCCTTGAGTGACTCAGTTGTTAATTGTATGAACTACTCAGTATAAAATGATAATAATGTCTCATACCACTGTCCCACAGCAATATTAAAGAACAAGTATTCAGTGTGTGTATGTGTGTATTATACGCAGCATAGTCTTTTCTATTCAGGAATCCACAGCCACAAATGCAAATTCAAACTGTAGAAATACTCAGTTTTTACCTTCCCCAAATCAAGCTGTGTAAAGATTTCACACCTGATACTGTCCTTTCCCTCCTCCCCATCAATGAACATCAGTCCAAGAAATCAGTCTTCCTAAGTGAACAGGTCCACATGCACACAAATACACAGAGGCATGAGTAGTTATATAAATGAATGTCTGTGTTTATAGAAAAGTCAACTTCTTAGCACTATGACCGATTGTTCCAGGAATAACACCGTTTAAAAATAGGAAACATAGGTTTATCTTGACAAGAAAGATATTTATAATTTACAAAGCACATTGATTCACTGTACATTTTCACTATTTTTAGAAACTAATGAGACAAATACATTTTCAGTATGTAATTATTACTGCAAGTGGTTCATGCTTTCTTGTGTGTTTCAGGTTTTTATTTAAATTTCAGTTAGTTATCACATAGTGTATACTTTGTAAGTTGACTAGGTGAGAAAATAGTTTTTGATAATGTTCATGGATTTTGTGGGGGAAGGTATGGAAATTCATTATACAGCAAAAAATAATCACAATGCTCCAAGACTATAGCTCTTATTTTCCCTTCTATGTACATGTTCAATTAGTTGACATCTATTAGAGTTTTTTATTTTTAAGGTTTCCCCCTTGCTTTGTCTTCTATCTCAACTGTATTTTTCTGTATCAGACAGGAGGAACAATGAAGTTGGAGAGAATTTTTATAACTGTCTCACTCCATTCCACATATAATAGTCTCAGGTGTTATACAATTTTTGCTTCGAAATTTTCCTGGAATTTTTTGATTGTTGATATTGTGTTTCTATTTTATTGATTTCTTCCTATAGAAAATTATTTATATTATACTTTTTTTCAAAAAACTATTTATTTATTTTTTTTGACTTTAAATGTATTTTATTTTTTCAGTGTTGCAAGATTCATTGCCCATGCCCCACACCCAGTGCTCCATGCATTAGGTGCCCTCAGTACCCATCACCAGGATCTCTCATCTTCCCACCCTCTCCCTCCAAGACCCTCAGTTGTTGCTGTGTCCAAAGTCTCTCATGTTTCGTTTCTCTCCCCAAACTACCCTACTTCCCATTTCCTTTCCTTCTCCTACTGTCTTCTATATTACCGCTTATGCACCACAAGTAAGTGAAACCATGTGATACTTGACTTTCTCAACTTGGTTTATTTCACTCAGCATAATCTCTTCCAATCCAGTCCATGTTGCACAAAAGTTGTATATTGATCTTTTCTGATGGATGTGTAGTATTCCATTGCATATATGTCCCGCTTCTTATTTACACATTCATCTGTTGAAGGGCATCTTGTCTCTTTCCACAGTTTGTTGATTATGGACATTGCTGCAGATACATCTGTATTTTGGGGGTAAATGCCCAGTATTGCAATTGCAGGATCATGGGGTAGTTCTATTTTTAATTTTTTAAGGAGTCTCTCTCACTTTTTTCCAAAGCAGCTGCACCAACTTGCATTGCCAACAACAGTGTAAGAGAGTTCCCCTATATCCACAGCCTCTCCCACACTTTATGCATCCTAACTTGTTAATTTTGGCCATTCTGACTGGTGTAAAGTGCTATCCCAGTGTGGTTTCGATTTGAATTACCGTGATAGCTAGTGACGATGAACATTTTTTCATGTGTCTGTTAGCCATTTGCATATCTTCTATGGAGAAGTGCCTCTTCATGTCTCTTGCCCATTTTTTGATGTGTTCATCTTCTTTTTGGATGTTGAGTTTGAGTAGTTTTTTATTGATCTTGGATACCAGCCCTTTGTCTGCAGTGTCATTTGCAAATATCCTCTCCCATTCCATGGGTTGCCTCTTTGTTTTATTGACTGTTCCTTTTGCTGTACAGAAGCTTTTTATTTTGATGAAGTCCAAAAAGCTCATTTTTGTTTTAGTCTCCTTTGCTTTTGGAGACGTGTCTTGAAAGAAGTTGCTGTGGGCGATGTCAAGGAGGTTACTGACTATGTTCTCTTCCAGGATTTTGATGGATTCCTGCCTCACGTTGAGGTCTTTCATCCATTTTGAGTTTGCCTTTTTGTGTGGTGTAACAGAATGGTCTGGTTTCATCCTTCTATATGTAGTTGTCCAGTTTTCCCAGCACCATTTATTGAAGAGACTGTCTTTTTTCCACTGGATATTTTTCCTGCTTTGTTGAAGATGATTTGACCATAGATTTGTGGGTACATATTGGGCGTCTCTACTCTGTTCCATTGATCTACCTGTTTTTTGTTTGTTTGTTTGTTTGTTTGTTTGTTTGTTTGTTTTGCCAGTACCATGCTCTCTTGGTAATCACAGCTTTATAATGAAGCCTGAAGTCAGGTAAAGTCATGCCCCCAGGTTTGTTCTTCTTTAGCAATTCCTTAGCAATTCAGGGTATTTTTGGTTCCATATAAATGTTAGGATTGTTTGTTCCAATGCTTTGAAGAATTGGTGGAATTTTGATCGGAATGGCACTGAAAGGATACATTGTTCTGGGCAGTATAGACATTTTGACAATATTTATTCTTCCGACCCATGAGCATGGAATGCTCTTCCATCTTTTTGTGTCTTCTTCAATTTCTTTCATGAATGTTCTGTAGTTCCTCGAGTACAGATCTTTGACTTCTTTGGTTAGGTTTATTCCTAAGTATCTTATATTTTTTGGTGCTATAGTAAACAGAATTAATTCTCTGATTTCCCTTTCTATATTTTCATTGTTAGTGTATAAGAATGCAATTGATATCTGTGCATTGATTTTGTATCCTGCCACATTACCAAATTCTTGTATGAGTTCTAGTAGTTTGGGGGTAGAGTTTTTTGGGTTTTCCACATAGAGTATCATGTCATCTGCAATGAGAGAGAGTTTGACTTCTTTTTTGCCAAGCTGAAATCCTTTTATTTCTGTTTGTTGTCTGATTGCGGTTGCTAGGACTTCTAACACTATGTTGAATAGTAGTGGTGAGAATGGGTATCCTTCTCTTGTTCCTGATATCAGAAGGAAGGCTGTCAGTTTTTCCCCATTGAGAATGATATTCGCTGTTGGTTTTCTGTAGAGAGATTTTATGAGGTTGAGGAATGTTCCCTCTATCCCTGTACTTTGAAGAGTTTTGATCAGGAACGATGTTGTATTTTGTCAAAGCCTGTAATGCATCAATTGAGAGTACCATGTGGTTCTTCTCATTCTCTTATTGATTTGTTCTATCACATTGATTATTTTACGAGCAGTGAACCTCCCTTGCATCCCTGCGATAAATCCCACCTAGTCATGGTGGATAAATTTTTCAATGTATTGTTGGATATTTTTAGCAAGGATCTTGTTGAGAATCTTGGCATCCATATTCATCAGAGATATTGGTCTTAAGTTTTCCTTTTTGATGGGGTCTTTGACTGGTTTGGGGATTAGAGTAATGCTGGCTTCATAGATAGGAGTCTGGAAGTTTTCCTTCTGTTTCTATTTTTTGAAAGAGCTTCAGGAGCATAGGTGTTATCTCTTTGAATGTTTGGTAGAATTCCTCAGGAAATCTGACTGGCCCTGGACTCTTGTTTTGGGGGAGGTTTTACATCACTGCTTCAATCTCATTACCAGAGATAGGTCTATTCAGATTGTCAATGTCTTCATTTTTTTTTTTAAGATTTTATTTATTTGACAGAGAGAAACTCAGCCAGAGGGGGATCACAAGCAGGGGGAGTGAGAGAGGGAGAAGCAGGCTACCCGCCAAGCAGGGAGCCCAGTATGGGAGTTGATCCTGGGGCTCCGGGATTATGACCTGAGCTGAAGGCAGTCGCTTAACCAACTGAGCCACCCAGGCACCCCTATCCTCCTTTTTCAGTCTTTGAAGTTTATAGATTTCTAGGAATGTTTCCATATCTTCCAGATTGTTAAACTTATTGGCATATAATTGTTGATAGTAATTTCTGATGATTGTTTCTATTTCCTTGGTGTTAGTGGTGATCTCTCCCCTTTCATTTATAATTTATTAATTTGGGTCTTCTCTCTTTTCCTTTGGATTACTTTGGCCAATGGTTTATTGATCCTTTGATTCTTTCAAAGAACCAGCTTCTAGGTTCATTGATGTGTTCTACTATATCTCCAGTTTCTGATTCATTCATCTCTGCTTTTATCCTAATTATCTTCCATCTTGTATGAGTGTTGGTTTAATTTTTTCTTGATTTTCCAGTTCTTTAAGGTGTAATGAGAGTTGGTGTATTTGAGATTTTTCAATTTTTTTGAATGAAGCTTGGATGGCTATGTATTTCCCCCATAGGACTGCATTTTTTATACCCACAGGTTTTGGATAGATATATCTTTATTCTCATTGGTTTCCATGAAATGTTTCAGTTCTTTGATTTTCTGGTTGATCCACAGTTTCTTGAGCAGGATCATCTTTTGCTTCCGAGTGTTTGATTTTCTTCTGAACTTTTTATGGTTGTTGAGTTCCAGTTTCAAAGTTGTGGTCAGAGAATATGCAGGAAATGATCACAGTCCTCTGGTATCAGTTGAGCCTGATTTGTGACCTAATATGTGGTCTATTCAGGAGAAAGTTCCATGTGCACTCGAGAAGAATGAGTATTATGCTGTTTTAGGGTCAAATGCTCTGAATATATCTATGAGATCCATCTGGTCCAATGTGTCATTCAAGGCTCTTGTTTCTTTGTTGATTTTCTGTTTTGATGATCTGTCCATTGCTGAATGTGGTGTGTTAAGATCTCCTACAATTAATGTATTTGTATCAATATGACTCTTTATTTTGCTTAACAATTGGCTTATGTAGTTGGCTGCTCCCATATTGGGGGTATAAATATTTACGATTGTTAGATCTTTTTGGTGTATAGACCCTTTGAGAATGATGTAGTGTCCTTCTGTGTCTCTGACTATAGTCTTTAGAATAAAATCCAATTTGTCTGATGTGAGAATCGCTACCCTAGCTTACTTTTGAAGTCCATTGGCATGAAATATGGTCCTCCATCCCCTCATTTCCAATCTGGAAGTGTCTTTAGATACAAAATATGTCTCTTGTAAACAACATATGGATGGGTCCTGTCGTTTTATCCAGTCTGCAACACTGTGCCTTTTTATTGGAGCATTTAGACCATTCACATTGAGAGTGACTATGGATAAAAACGTTTGTATTGACATCATGTTGCCTGTGAAGTTCATGTTTCTATAGATTACCACTGTAAATTTCTGTTCTGTGTCTTTCTTGGGTTTGTTTCTCTTTTATAGAACCCCTCTTAGTATTTCTTGTACTGCTGGCTTGGTGGTTGCATCATCTTTTAGAAATTGGCGGTCCTGGAAGCTCTTTATTTCTCCTTCCGTTCTGAAAGTCAACCTTGCTGGGTACATTATCTTTAGTTGCATATTTTTGTCATGTAATTTCCTCTCTACGTCTTGCCAGCACTTTCTGGCTTGCCAGGTTTCTGTGGATAGGTCTGACGTTTTTCTGGTGGTCCTCCCTCTATAGGTAAGGTATCCCTTCCCCCTAGCTGCCCTTTAGAGATATTCTTTGGTTTTGTGAATCACAAATTTCACAATTATGTGCCTGGAGGTTTTTCTGACCTCACTGATCTTGCGGGGTGTCCTCTCT
>PITA01035571.1:0-10376 GCA_004023965.1 Spilogale gracilis
TAGGGATGCCTGGGTGGCTCAGTTGGTTAAGCGACTGCCTTCGGCTCAGGTCATGATCCTGGAGACCCGGGATCGAGTCCCACATCGGGCTCCCTGCTCGGCGGGAAGCCTGCTTCTCCCTCTCTCACACCCCCTCCTTGTGTTCCCTCTCTCGCTGTGTTTCTCGCTGTCAAATAAATAAAATCTTTAAAAAAAAAAAGATCTTTTAAAAAAAAATAAAAATAAAAAAATAAAAATTTAAAAATTAAAAAAATACAGTGTAATACTCATTTTTTAAATTTTGAAGGGGAAAAAAAAGCGACTATCTCTTCTTATCAACCTACCTCGCAAAGACAATCCTGATTACAGATGAGTTTGGGAAATATTCTTCCAGCTATGTTTTTTGCACTCTAGTTTATGCATTTATTTTTAGTAATGAAGATGGGTTGTGCCCCTTCTGCTTGTTCCCCTTTGTAACAGATGCCACGTGTTTTCAGTCTCACCCTGGGTAGCTAAGTGCGCTCTGCCCCATGCCCTGATGTTGTGCTCTCAGTCCTGAGAAGATGACTTGAGAACAAATAAAGAGTTGGCAGGCATTTCAGTTGGGAAGCATTTCTTCCTTGTTTAGCTTCACTGATTCCTCCGCGTCTTCCAGCCTGCCTGCCCCATGTGAAATGCCATTTTGTGGGGCTCACACAGAGCAATGTGGCTTTCAGCTCCTCGCTCCATTGGTTTAAGTGGTTCATGTGATGAGTTCACTCGGCCTCTTTCCTCGTTGGTGATGTGAACAGCGCTCTATTGGGAACCAACACTGGCAACCCTGTGCCCCGCCGCCCACGTGTTTAGTTACGAATTCTGGTGGGTATCACCGTGAACTGGACTGAGGAACTTCTGCGGTGATGGATGTCACAAAGACTTCGGTGAAGAGACACAGAGCTGGCTTGGGGGGCGGGGGAGGAAAAGAAGAAAAAAGTGCTCTTTTCACAGAGTGCAACCCGCAGGGACTTCAGCTCACTGCAGTTGTCGAAAGGAGGCCATGAGTTCCTCCTGCTGGGCCCGGCTTACCTGCCGGACACCTGCAGCTTGAGCTTGAGCGACCAGGTCACGTCCACGGCTGGGCTCATCCCATTCATGTGACTCTGCCTCCCTGCTTCCAACGGTACATGTGCCGTCCATCCGTAAACAACCCATGTGTGCACCAAGCCAAAGTGACGCCTGAGAGGGGACTAGTCTGGGCACCTTCAAATGCCCCCACCATCTGTGATCCACGCTTGACCTCCCCAAATACGATGGTGGGAGGAGGTTCTCATTGGTATGTGAGCATCATGGAAAGAACACAAGAGGTGAGAATGGCACCAGCCTTTCCTCTCTCCCTCCTTTCCTTCCTTCCTTCCTTCCTTCCTTCCTTCCTTCCTTCCTTCCTTCCCTCCTTCCTTCCTTATTTTATTTGTCAGAGAGAGAGAGAGAGCACAAGCAGGGGGAGCAGCAGGCAGAGGAAGAAGCAGGCTCCCCGCTGATCAAGGAGCCTGACATGGGACTCAATCCCAGGACCCTGGGATCATGACCTGAGCAGAAGGCAGACACCCCAGACTGAGCCTCCCAGGCTCCCAGCACCAGCCTTTTCTAGTAATTATCAAATAATACAGTGGCACTGTGTTCTAACCTCACAACCTGCTATGTGATGTGGGAGATATGATTTTTTTTTTAAGTAGGCTCCACCCCCAGCACGGAGCCCAACATAGGGCTTGAACCCACGGTGCCAGGATCAAGACCTGAGATGAGATCAAGAGTCAGATGTTCAACTAACTGAACCACCCAGGCCCCCCAAGGGAGGTGTGCATTTTGATTATTAATCAAAGGATCGATGAAATCCCCTGAAATAATAGTGAAATTGGCTACTGAAATATCAGAAGAAGCCTGTCAGAAAAACCCAACAGAACCGGGTTGAAGGGCGTAAACACGGCAAGATTCTGATGCATTCTTTCCATGGCTGTGGAATCCAGACATCAGGCAACAGTTACAAAAGCTTTTAGTACAAAAGGATAATGTACTAGGCACTGAGGCTACAGAATCTAATTAGGCACATTTGGTCTCTGCCTCATAGAGCTTACCGTCCAGCAAGAACAAGAAACAGGGAATGAGGGGCACCTGGGTGGCCCAGTGGGTTAAGTGTCTGCCTTCAGCTCAGGTCATGATCCTGAGGTCCTGGGATTGAGCCCCACCTGCTCAGCAAGGAGCCTGATTCTCCCTCTGCCTTTTCCCCCCACTGCTTGTGCTCACTTGCTCTGCCAAATAAATAAATAAAATCTTAGAAAAGAAAAAGAAATAGTGTATGAGTACTTCTAAGTGCGATGAGTTGTTGGAATAGGGAGGGTAGGGTGGTGTAAGAGGCCATTACTAGGGAATCCGACGTAGCCTGGATGTTCAGGAAAGGCTCCCGTGAAGAACTGTTGTTGAACAGAGGCCTGAAAAATGACTAGTTGCTGGCCAGGCAAAGAGGAAAGGGGCAATGTTCTAGGCAGAAGAAATAGCATGCACGATGGGCATGAAAAGAACCTGACCTATTTAAGGAATCAAAGGAAATCCAGAATAGCTGGGACAAAGAGAACTCTTAGGAAAGTGGTGGAAGAGAAACCTGGAGAAGCAGGCCAGGACCAGATGAGGGAGGGACTCAGGCCACATTAAAGATCCCACACCTGGGCACCTGGCCGGCTCCGCTGGTGGAATGTGCAGCTCTAGATCTCGGAGTCATGAGTTCCAGCTCTATGTTGGGCACAGAGATTACTTCTAGAAGAAGGAGGAGGAGGAGAAGGAAGATTCTCTAGGTAAAGGTAAATGGGAAGAAGAAAAAGGAGGAGGAGGAGGAAGGGGAAGAATGAGGAGGAGGAGGAAGATTCTATACCTTAGGTAAAGGTTATCGGGAAACTATGAATCTCTGCATCTGTGCAATGAGAATAATAATACTCCTAGAGTCACCAGGGAACAAAATGAGAAATATACAAGTGAAAGGTCTTTAGTGATAAAGGAAAACTGATATAATTAGTGGTAATAATACGCTGTGCCGCCTTCTTGAATAATAGAAGTAATAGTTCAAATCCCCGTCTAAGTGGAAATAGGAAATAGTCCATAAAACCCTGACTTAATCAAGGGAACTGATGGAGGAGTGCCTGGGTGGCTCAGTGGGTTTAGCGGCTACCTTCAGCTCAGGTCATGATCCTAGGGTCCTGGGATCAAGTCCCACATTGAGCTCCCTGCTCAGCCAGGAGCCTGCTTCTCCCTCTCCCTCTCCCTCTGCCTGCTGCTCCCCCTGCTTGTGCTTTCTCTCTCTGTCAAATAAATAAATAAAATCTTTAAATAATAATAAAGGGAACTGGTGGAAAGGTCAGAAGTTTATTTCAGTTGAAATTTCCAGCATGATATTCCTGAAGCCTCGGGCTGAGCTCAGTTGTTTGGAGTAGGATCATACCATTTATGGCCATGTGTATTCCCCAACTCCACACCAACTCCCCAACACCACTGCCAGAAAAGATCAGCAAGCTGCCTCCTCAAGCCCACCAGAGCAGAACCACTTGGACACCCTTTCATCTTGATTTCTTCTGGCCAGAACTTGGGCCCAGCACCTCCTTAAGGTCAGCTTTTGTAGAAACTACCCTCGTTCAAAAACTGCACTCCTCTGAGTGCTTCATGGCAAAATAATGATCCCACTTAGCACACAGATTACATTTTAGGAAAGTTTCAACCCTTTCCCAAATCTGGGACGTTTTATCCCGATTACCATGTTTCTGCAAAGTAGGTACAACAGAACCTCGGGATGAATGCAAAACCTGGGGTTCGCTTCTCCAGTGTGAGCAGCGCTGATATACCACCGTGGAGGACTTAATGGTTCATTTGGGGCCATTTGCTCTCAGCCCGAAACCTATTTTCCGGGTACAGAAGGGCAACATATTAACTATTACCGCAGTGTGGAAGGACAGAGTCTCTTGCAGGTGATGGAGGCCCAGTTACCACAACCCGCTTCCCAGCTCCGGTTGAACAAACCAGACACAATTCTTCCCAGGAGGTCATTGACTTCCACAAATGCTCAACAGTCCTACAAACCAGAGGGTGCAAACTTGTATTTTCTCTTTGACCCATACAATGCCTTTTAAATCTTTCTGGAAATGTAAATACCAGTAGTCTACAGTCTGTGTAAATACCTGTAGTCTACTACGATTAAGCTTTGTTTCTTTTTCAGGCTTTTTTGTTTGTTTTTTAATTTTTTTGGAGTTAATTGTTAATAAAAACAAATTCATTTTTTTAAAAGATTTTCTTTATTTATTCGACAGAGAGAAACACAGCTAGAGAGGGAACACAAGCAGGGGGAGTGCGAGAGGAGAAGCGGGCTTCCCGCCGAGCAGGGAGCCCGTGCGGGGGCTCGATGCCTGGACTCTGGAACCACGACCTGAGCCGAAGGCAGGCACTCAACGACTGAGCCACCCAGGCCCCTCAACAAATTCATTCTTATTTTCTCAGTGTTCCATGTCCCTGTAATGAATTCATCCTCCACCATCACTAAAGGTGTAAATGTTCTTCTATTCATTTCATCTTATTTGTTGGAGACATCCTTCCCGGGCCCTTCTGTCTTCCTGTCCCAAGCTTACCTGATCACTTGCTAGGCCTGCTTCCAAGCCATCTGTCACCGTGGGATGGCCCTTCATCATCTTGGGGATTCTCTTCATGTCTCACCTAGGTTGAATATTCTGTTTCCAGGAGTACATGTCTTCCTGTTTCTTGCCTTTTTTTTCTTTCATTTTGGTGTACCACATCCTCCAAGAGATTTCCTGAGAAAGCGTCCATGCATAGGAAGTAAAGTTTTTCAGATTTTACATGTCTGAAACTGTGCTTACTTTCCTGAATTCAGAATATGACCAATTTTTAAAACTACAGGTCATAAATAATGTGCAAGCATTCCTCCACTGTTTTCCAGCATGACTGCGCCATTCCCATGGCTGCTCCCTTGAACAGAACCTGGTTTTTATCTCTGGGAGGTTTCGGGAACCTTCCTCTCTTTACTCACTGATCTGAATTGTCATGATTTCTTTTTCATCCATTATGCTGGGCACTCAGTGGCTCTCTCATTCTGGAGATCTGGGCCATTCAGTTCTGCAACCATTTCTTGAATTATTCCTTCCATGCTTTCCCTCTGTTTTTCTCCATAACTCTTCTGCATTGTGTATTGGTCCTCCTGGGCTACCTCCAGCTTTTAAAAATTCTTTCATGCCCATTTTCTTTTTTCTTTTTCTTTCTTCTTTCTTTTCTTTTTTCTTCTTTTTCTTTTCTTCTTTCAGTAGGCTCTGTGCCCAGTGTGGAGCCCAACACTGTGCTTGAACCCATGACCCTGAGATTAAGACCTGAGCTGAGATCAAGAGTGAAATGTTTAACCGACTGAGCCACCCAGGCGCCCCTCATGCCAATTTTCTGACTTTTTTTTTTAGGTTATTTACAAATTTTATCTTCCAGCACTTTGATTGAAGTTACTACTGGTTTTCATATTTTTAGATCTGTTTTATTCCCTTCTTTTTTTTTAAGATTTATTTATTTATTTATTTATTTATTTGACAAAGAGAGATCATAAGTAGACAGAGAGGCAGACAGAGAGAGAGGAGGAAGCAGGCTCCCTGCTGAGCAGAGAGCCCGATGCGGGCGCCGATCCCAGGACCCTGAGATCATGACCTGAGCTGAAAGCAGAGGCTTTAATCCACTGAGCCACCCAGGCGCCCTCCCTTACATTCTTTTTAAGTAAACTTCTGTTTTTATTTCATGGATACAACATCTTATCTGAGAATACTTTTTTGTTAAGATTTTATTTATTTATTTGAGAGAGCAAGCATGAATGGGGGCGGGGCAGAGAGAGAAAAAGAAGCCCACTCCCTGCTGGGACTCCATCCCAGGAGCCAGAGAACATGACCTGAGCCAAAGGCAGATGCTTAACCTACTGAGCCACCCACGCGCCCTATGCTTTTTTTTTTTAAGTTTAGATTTTGTTTTGTTCTGTTCTCTGTGCCATTATTGTATTCTCCAATTTCCACTTATTTCTTTGTTTGGTTTTTGTTTTTCATGTTAGAGAGTTTCTTCAGTTACCTAGTGATCCTTGTCAGTCCATTCATGATTAAGACCAAGGCACTAAAATTGAAAGTTCTGTCTTCATGAAACAGGGCTTCTCAGTTGGTGAGCATTCCCATAGTGAGCTGATTTTCACAGGGGACTCTAAGCTCCTAGCATCTGTAGTGGGGTGAATGGCAGCCCCCCAAAAGATAAGTCTCCATCCTAATCCCCACAACCTGAGAATATGACCTTTTTGGAAAAACAATGTTTGCAAATGTTAGGTAAGGATTTTGAGATAAGACCATTCTGGATTATCTGGGTGGGCCCTAAATCCGATAAGAAGTGTCTGTAAGAGAATCCGAGAGGAGAAAGTCACATGACTATGTATGCATTTACCCGCTAAGGAACACCTGAAGCCAAAAGCTGGGAGAGACAAGGGTGGGACCATTCCCTCAAGCCTCCAGAGGGAACGCGGCTCTGCTGCTACCTTGCTTTCAAACTTCTGACCTCCATAACTGTGAAAGAATAAATTTCCTTTGTTTAAAGCCACCAGATTCTTGGTAATTTTCTACGGAAGCCCTAGGAAACAAATAAAGTATCCATGGGTGTTTTCTTCTGGGCTTGTCAGTTTTCCCAAAGAAAAATCCTCCAATCTGGGGCGCCTAGGCGGCTCAGTCTTTGAGCGTCTGCCTTTGGCTCAGGTCGTGATCCCAGAGTCCAGAGATCGAGCCCCACAACAGGCTCCCTGCTCGGGGAAAGCCTGCTTCTCCCTCTCTCACTCCCCCTGCTTGTGTTCCCTCTTTGGCTGTGTGTTTCTCTGTCAAATAAATACATAAAATCTTTTTAAAAAAGAAAGAAAGAAAGAAAGAAAGAAAGAAAGAAAGAAAGAGAAAAGAAAAGAAAAGAAAAGAAAAGAAAAGAAAAGAAAAGAAAAGAAAAGAAAGGAAGGAAGGAAAATCCTCCAATCTACTCTGTTGAGAGACTCTTAGGGCCAAGGTGGTGAGGAGGCTGGGTCTCACCACTTGGTATTTGTTGTCTTTAACTAATCCCTTGCTTTTCAGTACAATGCAATACTTTGTTTAAGCTATGTTCAGCATCCAGAGTTCAGAATTTTTCTAGATTAACCTTTCAAGAAGGTGTATTAATCATTTTTTTAACTTACTGTATTTCCTGATGCTTCGACGTCTTGGGACCTTGCTGATCTGGACAGACTGCCCCTCCCAGGCTAGCCAATTCTTAGAGATCAGAAACCATTCTCCCTTCAGTGCCCCTTTTATCTACAAACCCACCAATCCAAAGCCCTTGGCTCAACTACCTGCTTCACTTTGCTCCCCCAAGGGTCACTATTCCTCTGCCCTCATCACTCCAAGGCCAGGTGGGGGACAATTAAAGACCGTCCCTATGCCCCAGGGTCCACTGAAATTGTTAAACTAGCCAATCATCAACCTGTTTACCCTACCTCACCTGTTCCTTCCTGTTTAACCACAGTACGGGTTCTGGCTGAGATGTGTGTCCATACAATAGAATACAATGAAAAGGAACCAACTATTGACAACATGCAACAACAAGAGAGCACAGGAGAGTACGTGCTGCATGATTTTATTTATACAGAGTTCTAAAACACACACACACACACACACACACACACACTAAAATGTCAGAAAGACTGGTTGCAGGATGGAAGGCTGACGGCCAAGGGGAGAAGGAGGCACTGGCAAACTTGTTCTCAAAAAAGAAAAAAGCAAACTCCGATTTGTGGCACTTTACCAGTTTCTTTGGTGGAAACACTTCCACCATTGACAATTTTGAGCTACTTATGGGATGTCACTAAACCCGTAGGTTTTTGTTTGTTTGGTTTTTGGGGTTTTTAAAAATATTTTTATGTATTTATTTGACACACAAAAACACAGCCAGAGAGGGAACACATGCAGGGGGAGTGAGAGAGGGAGAAGCAGGCTTCCCGCCAAGCCCGGAGCCCCATGCGGGGCTCGATCCTAGGACTCCAAGATCATGACCCGAGCTGAAGGCAGACGCCTAATGACTGAGCCACCCAGGTGCCCCAAACCCATAGTTTTGAGAAGAGACACACATAAGCTGGCTCTCCCAAGTGGGTGCTCGGGTACTAGCCAGCTTTGACACACCATGGAGTAATGAACAAAGGTGATGAAAATGTTTTTTATCTTGGGGCGCCTGGGTGGCTCAGTCAGTTGGGCATCTGCCTTTGGCTCAGGTTATGATCTCAGGGTCCTGGGATTGAGCCCCAAGTTAGGCTCCCTGCTCAGTGGGGAGCCTGCTTCTCCATCTTCTCCCAACGTGTGCTCTTCTTTCTACCTCTGTCTGTCTCTAAAATAAATAAAATCTTTTTTAAAAATCTTTAAAAAAATGTATTGGTGGGATCATGGGTTTATATTCTTGTCAGAACATATCAGAGTGTACCCTTAGAATGGATATACTTTATTGCATGTAAATTATGCTTCAAAATTTGATTATAACATTTCAAATAAAATATTAATAACAATGAAAATGCCCACAAAAATGGACTGGTTAGGAGGCAGCCATTCAAACAACTTAGAAGATTTTAGCAACATGGCAAAATGCTTTGCTGTATCATGTTTTGTGAAAAAAGCAGAACAGAAAATGTTATTTTTATCATGTGTTTGACTATGCAAATTCTGTAGGCAGATGGATAATGTCCGGCTTTATTTTTTTTTAATGAGTTGATTTGTGTGTGTGTGTGTGTGTGTGTGTGTGTGTGTATTTAAAAGCAGTAGATCGAAAAATGGTGGAGAAGATAGAATGCCCACTGGACTGCCTGGGTTAGGGTTTAAATTCCAGGTGTCATTTCCCTGGGTGACCTCTAGGAGGCTTAGTTTCTTTCTTTCTTTCTCCTTTCCTTTCCTTTCCTTTTCTTTTCTTTTTTCTTTTCTTTTCTTTTCTTTTCTTTTCTTTTCTTTTTTCTTTCCTTTCCCTTTCTTTCTTTCTTTCTTTCTTTCTTTCTTTCTTTCTTTCTTTCTTTCTTTCTTTCAAGATTTTATTTATTTATTTAAGAGAGAGTGTGTGGGGAGGGGGAAGGGCAGAAGGAGAGAGGATACTAAGCAGGCTCCACCTTCAGCATAGAACCTGATGCGGGGCTCGATCAGGACCCTGAAACCATGATCTGAGTGGAAATCAAGAGTCCAACACTTGGGGCGCCTGGGTGGCTCAGTTGGTTGAGCGACTGCCTTCGGCTCAGGTCATGATCCGGGATCTAGTCCCATGTCTGCTTCTCCCTCTCTCACTCCCCCTGCTTGTCTTCCCTCTCTGGCTGTGTTTCTCTCTGTCAAATAAATAAAATCTTTAAAAAAAAAGAGTCCAACACTTAACTGACCGAGCCCCCTCAGACACCCCTTGGAGCCTTAGTTTCTTTACTGTAGAAAAGGTATAATAATGGTACTAATCTCAAAAGGTTGTCACAAGGATTAAATAACTTAATATAGGTGAAGAGCTTAGAACAAGAAAAATAGTAAGGGTTTTTATAAGTATTAGCTGTTATTTTCATGAGGCAATGATACTGTCTAGACAGTAAGAATGCTATGCGTTGTGAATTTTAGGGAGTACAGGAATTTATAAGTCACGGACTCTGAACTTTAGGGAGCTATAGCAGAGTTTCCGAACAGCAGGGGGCAGGGAGGCAATTTTTGCCATCAGGGGACATCAAGCAAGGTCTGGGGATGCCTGTGATTGCCATGACTCAAGAAGGGCATCTAGCGGGTGGAAGCCAGGGGTGCTACTGAAAAATCCTGCAACGTACAGGACAGCTCTCCCCTACCCAGCAAAGAAGTACTTGCCTCAGAGTATCAATAGTGCCAAGTGTGAGAAACTCCAGGTTATGCCTAACAGGGGGAAAAAGACAGGTGTGTGCATACAAAACGTGCATACAAGCGTGGGGTAAGGGAAAAATATATATATTGGTCTCTGCCCCTGGTTCTTGACACAGAGCTGCTAAAATCCTTGTAAATTCTGAAGTGACAAGAGCACTCGGAGCATCTTGTGTTCTCATGAGGTACCTCTGGGCTCATGGACGGAAGCCATGGTCAGAAAGACCAAGCCACCTTAAGAAGCTTAGAGTTTTTCTGGGGCGCCTGGGTGGCTCAGTTGGTTAAGCCACTGCCTTCGGCTCAGGTCATGATCCTGGAGACCCGGGATCGAGTCCCACATCGGGCTGCCTGCTCGGCGGGAAGCCTGCTTCTCCCTCTCTCACTCCCCCTGCTTGTGTTCCCTCTCTGGCTGTGTTTCTCTCTGTCAAATAAATAAAATCTTAAAAAAAAAAAAAA
>PITA01035572.1:0-10375 GCA_004023965.1 Spilogale gracilis
TCCTAGAAACAGCCTAGTGTGCTTTATACGTATGCTCCCTAATTCTGATAACAAGCAAAATAGGTTTCATCTTCTTTGTTTTTCAGATGAGGAAATGTACTTAGAGAGGTCATAGTATGCCAAGGGCCTCCATGGTCTGCCTGACCTTCCTGAGGGTAAGGCTCTTACTCTAACCAGCTTTCATACCCCTTACAACAGGACCCCTTCGCCATTGTGTTGCCAAAGGTTCTCAGCAAATACTAATTTAGTCAGTGATTCAAATGCATATTACCATCTATCCCCAGGGGTGGGACTCCGCAATGTGCCTTTGTGTGTACATCCTGGGAGTGGCAAAAAAAGGAATGTGGATGTGGTCTCTGAAGGTGCCCAGGAACCAGCGCCCACCTGCCCTGTGCTGCCTCCTTGGACTCCCCCACCTCCCTGGCCACATCTCAGAGGATGCCAGGATTTAGAGTGGGAACTGGGCTCACAAGCTGTCTGACCCTACCCTCTTCATTTTATAGATGTTGGCATTCATAAATCTATAGGTGTAGGGCCTTTAGGAGTGAGACCCAGGGGCGCCTGGGTGGCTCAGTTGGTTAAGCAACTGCCTTCGGCTCAGGTCATGATCCTGGAGACCCGGGATCGAGTTCCGCATCGGGCTCCCTGCTCAGCGGGAAACCTGCTTCTCCCTCTCTCACTCCCCCTGCTTGTGTTCCCTCTCTGGCTGTGTTTCTCTCTGTCAAATAAATAAAATCTTAAAAAAAAAAAAAAGGAGTGAGACCCAGAGAGGCCGGGGGAGTCGACTAAGGTCACACAGTTAGTGAGTGGCAAGGCTGGAACATGACTGTAGGCCACCCCCTAAACCCACATCCAGTCCCTTTTCCATTATACGGCAGCAAGACAAGATGTGAGGGAATGTTAGAATAAGAAGAGGTTTGGTCTTTGCATAGCTGACCGTAGTGATGCTGTGTCCTGCCATGGAGCTGAGACTGAGTGGCACAGAGCACTTGCTCACCTACCATGGTCTGCCTGGGCATCACTTAGCTACAGCCCAGGGTGCATCTTGGGGGCAGGTGGATGTCTGTCCAGATCATTTTGTCTGCCAAGAGTCAGGCCTCAGGCAAAGGTTTATTTTCCCCTAAAGTCGTGATGTCCACCCAAACAGGCTGCAGATCTGTGATTGGTGTCTCGAGATTATATTTGGCTTACTTGACTTATTTCAGCTTTCAGCTATTATCCCGTCTAAACATCGCAGGAAAGACTGTAGATATGGGCACCCAGGTTAATCATTTGAAAATATACAATCAGAAATCATTTTATTGGACAATGTAACTTTTTCACATTCTGTACCAGGTTTCATGGCTTCGTAACTTTTTCTTTTGGAAGGAAATGGTCTTATACAGCAGAAGATCAAAGATCAGCACATTCCTGACTATGTGTTATTTTCAAGGTCTGTGGAAAATAAGTGAGACTGTGAGAATTCGCCTTTGCCTTCAAGGGGTATATAGTTTAGTTGTGGAAAAATAACAGTAGCCGACAGATACTGAATACATCTCAGGGGCCAAGTCCAGAGAGCACTGGGTCCCTCCTGGAGTATATAACTTATATATATACACACACACATTTAAAGCCATTTCCTAGCAAACTTTTTCTGTCTGGGTAGAGGGGCCTGACTAGCCTCTACCTCGCCTTCCATTTGGTGCTTCCTTTTCCAAGAACACAAGGGCGCTACCTCTGTCAGTTGGCCGGCTGCTTAGCAGCTGGAGAACTGGGGGGCTGGCTCGATCCCAGCAACACCACACCCAGGTCTGCGCAGCCTCTCCATTTCTCCGCATTGCTCTGGTAGGAGAGGTGAGCTTGCTTGGCGTGACTCAGGCCAGGGAAGTGCAAAGCCCAGACACGGTGGTTTGTCAGTTTCTCCCAGGTCTTAACCTGGCAGCATGCATAGACTCTGAGACCTCAAGGCAGTAGCTGGGAATCTCTGGGGACCCGCTGTCTGAGACCTGGGCGGGGACGAATATCACTTGATTTCAAGTGTCAGCGGTTTTGTTCTCTTCTTTTCCCTTCTTTCACTTTTTAGGGACTCTTTCAGTAGAGCTCTAAGAAACAGCACTCCTCCAACTTAGTCCCAAGCTCAGCTCTCGTGAGGGTTTTTCAACATCTCCCTGGTTCCCTGCCCCCCAATTATGTGCAATAAATAAACCCCATGACCAGATACCAGCTCGTGGGAGGGGTGCCTAGGGCGGGCTTTGTAGACGCAGCCTGTAAAGGAGCCCTGCCCGCTCTGTTCACTGCTAGAGGGACAGGGCAATGTGCAGTGGATGGTTGGCCTCCTGCCCTAGAGGGCAGGACTCCCTCAACGCTTCTCTCCTGCAGACCCCCTCTGGGTTCTTACACAGAGAAGGAGTCCCAGGTAAGTTTAGGAGCCCTGCAGCAAATGCTGACTTCTCCAGTGCTTGAGAAAAAAGAGATGGCAGGAGGTCTAAACTGTTGCTCCTTAGGGACTTCAGATGGATTGGAAGTCAAAGAGCCCTTCTGTCTCCTTGGGCAGGGAGGTCTTTGAAGAGCGCCTTTCTAATGATCTTGCCCCGGGGTGAGCTCCACCTAGTTTAGCATTTACTGAGAATCTCCAGAGTGCCGCAGCTGCGTCAGGCACCACAGAAAGGAGGATGAGTGTGGCCACAGTTGTGTCCCCAGGGGCCTCAAACCCTGTGGTGATTACTAATCCAGGATGGCGGGAAGAGCCTACACCAGCAGGGTCTGCTTTTCTGCTGGATTTAAGCTTGATGGAATCCTCAGGTTGGCACTGTCTCTTCAATTCTCCCTCTTTCTAACACTGCTCACCCCCTGTGGCTTTAAGTGGGTTGATAAGGGAAGGAAGCACATTCAAACTGCATTGAATGAGCAGGTTACCTTGCTCTCCTTCCCACTGGGAACCTCTGGGAGACTGAATGGAATTCGCCTGGCCTTGTTCCCTGCCATGCACGAGGCCAGGAGACTGGGAAATGTGCCTGCCAGTTCCCTCCGATGCTGGTGGAGGGGAGAAACTCCCAGCAAGCCTGGTCTGGCCTGCCTGGAGGCAGAGCACCTTCCTGCAGACAGAGACATCCCTCAGGCAGACTGACGGAGTGAGCAGGGGTAAGGCATCACTGTGGCGGCCTCCCCCACCCAGCCTGGGGGCCTGGAGACACGGCAGGGAGATGGAGGCCCAACATTCCAAGGCCCAGAGGAAACCCAGCAGGCTGCGTGGGAATGGCACAATGAATACCTAACCCCAGGAAGAGGAATGCGCCCTCCCCCATGTTGGCCTCTCAGTGTCTTTCCAGCCGGGGCAGGGGTGTTGCTTTGTATAGCTCTCTCTTTATGGACACATAAGTGCTCAGGGAAATGGGCTTGAACGTTCTCACACGTATGTAATGATGTTGCCTCAGTGCGTCAGTGGCCTGAGTACAAGCTCAGTACAATTCTTACACCAACTTAGCACAAAGCTGTAGCGGGGGCGGGGTGTGGGGTCAGGGGCTGGGCAGGAATGTCCATGTGGTTCCTGCTTCCCATCATCATGTAAGTGTTCTCTGAGCCTGGGTCACTCTTGGACCTTCTGGAAGCTGCCCTATATCTGAGTATCGGGGAGGGTTATGTTCGTGCCCGTCTGCCGGGGAAGTTTCTGTGACTGAATAATGTGTCTGCAGGGTGGCCAATTTGTCTCCAAATGTCTGGAACAGTGGCGAGCCTCCCTGCCCTCTCAGGCCACCCTGAGACTCAGCAGCGGCTTGCAACACCCTGTCTCGGCATTGGGGGGGGGGCTGGCCTTGGCCCAGGTTCCCTCTGGAGGTCACTCTGCCTGCTTCCAGGGACCAAGGAGCTCATTCCTATTTATGAGCTGCTTACTAGCATTGAAAGAAATCAGCCTAAAAAGGGAGGGCTGGGGAGGGCGGCTGTCTTCTCACCGCCCCAGCTCCAGCTTTTGTTTTTCTATGTGGTGGAGCACTGGGCCAGCCGCTGTCCTGCCCGTGGAGTCCGTGGTACCACCCATGGTGGCCTGCGGCTGGCAGGCAGCTCCCCCCCCCCCCTAGGTCCTGAATGTGGGCAAGGGAACGTGCAGGTGTAAGGCCCTTCATCCTCACACTGAGGGTAGATTGAAAACGCCAGGTGTCTTTTCACTCTGTCAGTGTTCAGCTGCATCACAGCTGAGTGTTTTGGTCAGGATCACTCCCAGGGCAGAGGAAAGGTACATCTCCCCTTGTTGACCAAGCACTTGCTCTGAGGCTGGGCCACCACTCCCTGAGCAGGTGAAGCAGCCCAGGGACCTTTCTGACGCCAGTCTCCTCCCACTCAGAGATCGTGAGCAGTCACTTCCAGCCCAGCCTACCGGCCCGTGAGGCTAAGAAACTTGTGACCTGTAATGCAAGGCTGAGAAACTTGTGACCTGTAACGGCAAGATTTATGCCATCTCGCTTCTATAAAACCGCTTGCTTCAGCATTGCTTGGCCACCCCCTCCCTTGCTCATGTCCTTGAAACTCTGGGAGGCCCCCAGATACTGCAAAAGGAAGTGGTCCTAGACATGTTTGTGCCAGCCTATAAAAAGCTGAAAAATTTGCTGTTCGGGGTCTCTGAGTGTGACCGGTAACGTCCGCACGGGCGCCCAGGTTCGAACCTGACAATAAATGACCCTTGCCGCTTGGCTTTGACTCAGGTCTCTGGTGGTCTTTTTTTGGGGGTCTCACGACTTGGGCACAACAAGGCTCCTCCTTGCCATTCTTCCTCAGGCCAACAGAGCCTTTTGGGTTGAGAAGGCAGCACCCACTGGCCAGAATAAAGATCTTGCCACAGAGGAAGGCAGTCAGTGTCAGATCCTAAATTCTGTATCAGATCAAGAGGACCACAGCCAGCAAAGCTGAAGATTTTTTTCCTCCTCTGCTGGGGATGCAGGCCTCTCTGGTATTGCTTGGAGTGCCTGATAGTGGTTTATTTTTAAGGGATTATAGGAGCCTTCTGGAGAACTCGTTCCAGGGCAACAGCTGGGCACAGTGGGCCAGCTGAGTAGACCCTCAGGTGTGAGAGGCCAGGCATGATTCTTACTTCAGCCTGAGTCTGTCCTCAGCCAGGCTCCCCAGACACGTCCCACGGCTACAGGGAGAAGAAGGGCTGGGAGGAAAACGTAGATATAGGATCACATGCTTTTTTAAAAAAAATTCCAGCTCTGTCCCACCACTCACTGAGTGACTTTGGGTGAATTACCTAAGCCCTTCAAGACTGGCTCTCTCTGTCAAATAGCCCTCTGTGTGTGGTTCCTAGCTCCAAGGGTTGCTATGAAGTCATGTGAGTTAATGTTTATAAACCACTTAGAATATCGTAAGTGCAAAGTGTTGGTTAGATGAAACCCAGAATGTCTCTAAGACTTAAGGGCACAAGTAGCACGACTCTGGGACCCTTTATTGGTGCATAAGGAGGGGAAAGAAGCGCTTTCCCATTGCTCTCCACAGACCACTCATGTCTCCAATGCATCAGAGAGCCGCGCTCAGGATAGTAAGTGCACATCCAGGTGTACACGCCCAAGGGAGAGCCTCCTGGGACACAGACATCTGGGACTGGGAGGTGGTCACTGGGAGGAAGCCCCATAGGAGCAGGTGAGAGGAGACAAGGGGTATCCATTACTGCTGATGTGGCCTCATCTACACCCAGTAATTGGTGAGGCCTGAGGAGCTGGGTCCCAGAAGCCCTAGTGTGGCTCCACTCAGAGCCAAAATCAGTCTCTTAGCACATGGAAGCTCAGAGAATGGGAAGGGCTCTTTCCGGAGAGGTGCCTCAGGCTCGAGGGTTAGCTTCTTTCCACCCCAGACATGAAATGCATTTAGTAAAACTTTTGGGTTCTTTTTATTTCTACTTCTGTGGGGCTGAAATTTAACTTTTATAGTCCTCACTCAGAACTGCCTTGCAGATCCTCTGTCTTCATAGTGTGGCATCCGTTCAGGGGCTTTCTCAGGGAGAGAGGGAAGGCGAAGTTTAGACTGGATGTGAGATTGACATTTTGACGCAGACGGGGCTGGATGGGCAAAGGTGGCAGCTGGGGGAAGTGCCGCCTTATTATACTAATTCCCCACTCACTTGAGACTCCTCAAACTGGTTTTGCAGCTATGTACTCTCGGAGCTTTATTTTTCTCTTGAAACAGAAGATCTGGAGAACCCTAGGAAATGGAGCAAGAATGGTTGCCTTTCTGAAGCAGAGTTCTGGAGACTCTGAAACTTTCATCCATACCTGCAGAGCTGTTTCTTGAGTGGTTACTACCTAGTGTATTAGTTTCTTATGGCTGCTGTACCCAATTACCACAGACCTAGTGGTGTACTGTCACACAACTTTATCACGTCACACTTCTGGAGGCTGGAAGTCCAACATGGTTCTTACGGGGCTAAAATCAAGTTGTCCACAGAGTTATGCTGGGTCCTCACATTACATCACTTCACCCTCCTACCTTGCCTCCCTCTTCCACTGTTAAGCACCCTTGATATTATTTCAGGCTCACTTGAATAATCCAGGCTAATCTCTCAGTCTTAAAGTCAATTGGTTAGCAACTTTAATTTCATCCATAATCTTGATTCTCCTTTGTCGTGTAACCTACCGTACCTACAGGTTCTGGGGATGAGGACACAGACTACTCAGGGCAGTGTGTGTGGGGGTCTGTGTGCTTCATTCTCCTAACACATGTGGCTTATGTATTGTTGAATTCAATTTAATTAAACAAAAATGCATGTGATCCTCAGGATACCCAAGACATGATTCAGTCCCATTGGATCACCTTGCCCCTGGGGGGTAGTGGGAGGCTTACTAGGAACTGAGAGGCCATAGCCAAGAGACTGTTGGACTTCCATCCACGTCTGGAAGGCCACATAAAAGCCATTCAACCCCACTGAGGTCCCAAGCAGGAGTGACTGGAGGAATATGTACCCTGTACTCCCTGACAGAGGTAAGGGGCCCTGAACCCCCCTGGCTCTCACTCTTGGACACTCACTGTCTGCTGACACTAGACTTATTCTTTCCACTGTAAGCATCTTCTGCTGCAAATGCCCAAATGTCAAAATTCCAGGCAGCTTTAACCAGTTTCTAGTGCCTGAGATGCTGCTGACTTTGGAGACCAGCATTCCTGAGCATTGAGGCCCACCGTTCTCAGAGGGCGGAATCTTCTGGCTAAAACCTGCATTTGTATAGGTACCACAGCCTGTGGAGGGAGAGAGCTGGAGCTCCCCACCCCCGACCTGCCAGGAGGGTTGCAGGTGGAGGCGCTCTGCAGAGACTGGGGTGCCAGCACCTTTAACTGTGCTTGCAGGGATGGGACGCATGCAGAATTCTTACAACATTTCTGGGTCTCCTCCCCTGCCTCCCAGCTTGGGATGCACCAGCAGTTCTTGTCCAGCCTCTAGAGAGAGAAATGGGAATATCTTCCAGGCGTCCTAGGATGTAGAGACAGGTATAAAGAGGAAGGTGCAGCTTCACTTCCTCACTCTTGCATCAGTCAGTCCGGTGCTTGCTCTCACTGGTGGGTCCCCACAACCTAGGTAGGCCCTTGGGCAGGAGTAAGCACAGGTCTAGCAAAGCCCCTTGGACAGCAGAATGTTTCTCCTAGTGCTTTCTCCCTCACCACATACCATCCCATCACTGGGCACTTTAAGGACAGCAAACCCTCCTTTGGACCACCCCTGGGGAAGGCCTCCTGACAGCTGAGGCATCCAGTAAAGAGCCCTCCCCCCCAGCCCTTGGGCACAATGACTCTCATTGTCTTCCTTCTCTTATGTAATAAGGCTTTAATAGCTTGTTGGAAAGGAAGATGGCCTGTTATATAAAAAAATCAAGCCCTTAGGAACAGAAAAACTTCTTTACCCTTTTGGAGAGTGAAAAGGGTCCTGTTCTCTCTTAGAAACCTGAAACCACTGGCACCTTGACACAATTCTTTTTCAGGAGCTTTCATTCCTTTAAGATGAGGTCACTTTCCCCCAAGAATGGACCAAATTCTTTGCTTCGGAAATACCAAAACCCACAAATCCATTCTCCAAACACATTTTCTAGAATGAGCCTTATTACTCTCATAATGGAAAGAATAATCACCCCTACTGAGACTCCGGCCAGTTTTGTGACCTCATTTATCATGATCAGCGGCAACTCAGTTTTGCGTTTTTCAAAAGGTAGTTTTGGAGGTGTTTTTGGAGATCCAGTGTTTGACAAAAGATATGCTGAAAAATAGTATCTGTTTTTCTGGGTCAGTTAGGAGGATATTCATTGCCTTAGAGAAAGACTTAGTTTCTTTTACCTTGACCTAATTCATGGCATTATGATGTCTTTTATTTATCCTTGGATACCATTTTCAGTGTGTAGAAGGAGGAAGGTATTTTTTTAAGTAATTTTTTTTATGAGAGGGAGGGGCGGAGGGAGAGGGAAAGAAAGAATTTTAAGCAGGCTCCATGACTAGCATGAAGCTTGTCACAGGGCTCGATCTCATGGCCCTGAGATCATGATCTGAGTGGAAATTGAGTCAGACATCCAGGCACCCTGAAGGAGGAGGGTATTGCAGCTGATGCTGTCAGTGTCCCACCCACATCTCCTGGACCGCAGGTCCTGCCAACTACCAATTGCCCAAATCTGCATTTGTACACACGGCTTCTTTTTCTCCTGTCCCAATTCAGATCTGGGGAAGGATGCATAACCTATGCTTCCTTGTACAGCAGAGAGACTGAGAAATTAACATATGCCCAGCATGCACTCAACCAGGGAATCTGAGTTTGTAACCTATAAATACCCCAGCCACCTGGCCCTTGGGAGGCCAGGTGCTTTTTCAGATGAGTCTGACCCCTTTCCCCAGAGTTTCCCTTTAGGCTTAAGCTTTAGTGGCTCACTGTGGTAGCTGCTTTCTTGGCTTCCTTTCTTCCCTGAATCCCTTTCCCCTCCCCTACAAGTATTGCCTGTGCTTCCCCAAAATCTATTTCCACTTGAATCTTTGTCTCAGGATCTGCTTCTGGGAGAACCGAAACTGAAAGAGGTACAAACAAACAGAAATGAATAGAAACCAGTAGAATATCTGATACATTATAAATGGTGAGATAAAAAATGTTACATTACAGAGACAACCATACAAAGTGTATTATCAGTGTTTATCCCAGAACCGAGCACTTGGTAGACACTCAACAAAAACTTAGAGAGAGGGGAAAACAGGCTATTCAAGCTTAGGCTAGGTAATCACCCAGTGAAGATATCATAGGGAGGTTGGAGAATCATTGGCTAAGTGGGTAAGACCTTGAAAATCCACATATTTAGACTTATGTGGGCGTGATGTTGCCACAGTGGAGCCTTCTAGGTGCTAAGAATGGGGGCTAGCCTGGGATTTTCCATTAGCCTCTCACGTTTTCCTATTGAATTTCCCACAAGATTTATTTTAAATGATTTTTATTTTAAAAGATTTATTGAGATATAATTTGTATATCAGTTTTCACCATTTTCAGAGTTCTAGAACTATTACTACTATTCAACTCCAGAATATTCTCATCACCAACCATCCCCCCAAAACTCTACTTTTTAGCCGTCACCCCATTGTTGCTCCCTTCAGCCCCTGGCAAACACTGTTCTATTTTCTGTTTCTGTGAATTTGCTGATTCTGGACATTTCATATAAATGGAATCATATAATGTGGTCTTTGTGAATGTATTCTTTCACTTGGCATAGAGTGTTCAGGAGTCATCTGTTGTAACATGAATCAGCGCTTCATTCCTTTTGATGGGCAAGTAATATTCCATTGCATGGATATACCACCTTTTGTTCATCCATGCCTTGTTGATGGGTATTAGGCTATTTCTACCTCCTGGCTATAATGAATAATACTGTTATGAACATTCATGTGCAGGTTTTTGTGTATTCAGGTGTTTTCATATATGTATGTATACACACACACACACACACACACACACACACACCCCTAGGAGTAGAAATGCTGGATCACGTTATAACTCTACATTGAACTGTTTGTGCACTATTTTACATACCTACCAGCAATGAAGGAGGGTTCCAGTATTTCTTCAACCTCACTCTTCCATGTCTTTGATTTTTTTTTTTTGTTATAAGGGTTTTTTTTATTAATTTTTATTTTTTCCATAACCCAGCCATCCTATCCCTCCCCACCACCCAAAGATGCACATTTCTTTTTTTTTTATTATTACTAAAATTTTTTTTTCCAGTGTTTCAAGATTCATTCCCCATTCCCCACACCCAGTGCTCCACGCTTTAGGTGTCCCCAGTACCCACCACCAGGCTCTCCCATCCCTCCACCCCCCTCCCTCCAAGTCCCTCAGTTTGTTTCTGTGTTCAAAGTCTCTGTTGTTTCGTTTCCCTCCCTAGATTACCCTAGTTCCCAT
>PITA01035573.1:0-10375 GCA_004023965.1 Spilogale gracilis
ATTTTTTAAGGAATCTCCACACTGTTTTCCAAAGCGGCTGCACCAACTTGATTCCCACCAACAGTGTAAGAGGGTTCCCCTTTCTCCACAGCCTCTCCAACACTTGTTGTTTGCTGACTTGTTAATTTTGGCCATTCTGACTGGTGTAAGGTGGTATCTCAGTGTGGTTTTGATTTGAATTTCCCTGATAGCTAGTGACGCTGAACATTTTTTCATGTGTCTGTTAGCCATTTGTATGTCTTGTATGGAGAAGTGCCTCTTCATGTCTCCTGCCCATTTTTTGATGTGTTCATCTTCTTTTTGGATGTTGAGTTTGAGTAGTTCTTTATAGATCTTGGATATCAGCCCTTTGTCTGTAGTGTCATTTGCAAATATCCTCTCCGTGGGTTGCCTCTTTGTTTTGTTGACTGTTTCCTTTGCTGTGAAGAAGCTTTTTATTTTGATGAAGTCCCAAAAGTTCATTTTCGCTTTTGTCTCCTTTGCCTTTGGAGACGTGTCTTGAAAGAAGTTGCTGTGGCCGATGTCAAACAGGTTACTGCCTATGTTCTCTTCCAGGATTTTGATGGATTCCTGCCTCACGTTGAGGTCTTTCATCCATTTCAAGTTTGCCTTTGTGTGTGGTGTAAGAGAATGGTCTAGCTTCATTCTTCTATACGTAGCTGTCCAATTTTCCCAGCACCATTTATTGAAGAGACTGTCTTTTTTCCACTGGATATTTTTTCCTGCCTTGTCAAAGAATGATTTGCCCATAGATTTGTGGGTCCATATGTGGGCTCTCCACTCTGTTCCATTGGTCTATTTCTCTGTTTTTGTGCCAGTACCATGCTGTCTTGGTGATCACAACTTTGTAATAAAGCCTGAAGTCGGGTAACGTGATGCCCCCAGCTTTGTTTTTCTTCTTTAACAATTCCTTAGCGATTCGGGGTCTTTTTTGGTTTCATATAAATTTTAGAATTGTTTGTTCCAATGCTTTGAAAAATGTTGGTGGAATTTTAATCGGAATGGCATTGAAAGTATAGATTGTTCTGGGTAGTATAGACATTTTAACAATGTTTATTCTTCCAATCCATGAGCATGGAATGCTTTTCCATCTTTTTGTGTCTTCTTCAATTTCTTTCATGAGTGTTCTGTAGTTCCTTGCGTACAGATCTTTAACTTCTTTGGTTAGTTTTATTCCTGCGTATCTTATGGTTTTTGGTGCTATAGTAAACAGAATCGATTCTCTGATTTCCCTTTCTATATTTTCATTGTTAGTGTATAAGAAGGCAACTGATTTCTGTGTATTGATTTTGTATCCTGCCACATTACTGAATTGTTGTATGAGTTCTAGTAGTTTGGGGGTAGAGTCTTTTGGTTTTTCCACATCGTTTGGCCATTTTTGAATTAGATTATTTGTCTTTTTAGTGTTGGGTGGCAAAAGGTTTTATATATCCTGCATATAGGTTCCTTATAAGATGTGTGGTTTGCAAATATTTTATTCCATTCTGGGGGCTAGGTTTTCATTTTCTTGATGTCTCTTGCAACACAGAAGTTTTCAATTTTGATGAAGTCCTCTAGCTATTTTTCTTTTATCACTTGTATTTTTGGTGTCCTATAAAGAAAACATTGTTTAAAAGCAAGAAGAGAAAGATTTATCTTATGTTACATTTTAAGAGTTTCATATTTTTGCCTCTTAAATTTAGGTCTATATTCAATTTTGAATTAATTTTTGCATATGGTTTCAGGGAGGAGTCCAACTTCATTCTTTTAAATATGGAGACCAGTTATTCCAACATTATTTGTTGAAGAGACTTTCTTTTCCCCATTGTGTGGTCTTTAATTGTCTTCTAAGTTGATTGTGTTTTTTCCACTACATAATATAAAAGAAGTATGTCCTAAAAACTTCAGATAGTTCAAACAAATATTATGGAAAAGGAACAGAAAGTACAAAAATATCTAACTGTATCATGGAACAGAAAAAACACGTCATTGTTACTTTTTAATTAAATATTGGTAATAATCTTTTTAATTCTTCCTATTAAATGTATGTTCTTACTTTCAAAAGTCTTACATTTATGTATTTTAAAAATACACAATGGACAAGCATTTCTGGCAAGGAACACTATTAGGGTATGGACCTTTGGAAATCTATTCCTGTATACAAACAATGAGAATGCTGACTGAAAAACTTATCAAAATCAGTATTTTCAGAACTTTGGAAAATAACAACAGGCTGTAACAATTCAAGGAGCCAAGAAAATCAGTCAAATGTAAGTAAGAACTGTGAACTTTGTGGTATTTTATCTTGTCATCTTATCCTCACCTCCATAGACCTACAGGATTATTTAAAATTAGGGGACTGATAAGCACAGTAGATATGAAAACTAGCAGCATATCAGTTACTGAAGGTGGCAAAACAAACTTGGTGCTCCCCTGAAAGCCCCAAATCCAGAAAGCTATTACTATTTGACCTGTCTGGTAACTTCTTTTTTTTTTTATTTTAAGATTTTATATATTTGACAGAGAGAAACACACCTGGAGAGGGAACACAAGCAGAGAGAGTGAGAGAGAGAGAGAAGCAGGCTTCCCACCGAGCAGGGAGCCCAATGCGGGTCTCGATGCCAGGACTCGATCCCGGAACACGATCTCAGGACTCAGTGCTGGGACTAGATGCTGGGACTCAGTCCCGCATGACCTGAGCTCAAGGCAGTTGCTTAACCAACTGATCCACTTAGGCACCCCAACCTGTCTGGTAACTTCTTGAAAATCAAGCTGTATTAAAAATTCTTGTCTTTATTGGACATGACTTAAGTTGCTCAGTGAGAAAAACCTTATCCCTAGAGCATCTGTCAAATACAATCTATGGTAATAGTGTATTATCACAGATTTCCAAGGAGGTGGTGCCTTTTAGGACAAACAGGAGTCTCCTTAAAAAACACTTGAGAGGAAAATCATAGATTGTGGCATTTGTAGGGGGTTTTGACAAACTCACACATATTCTAAAGAACTAGAATGCCACGTATAGGTATAGGGCTGTGTACATGCCCAAGACAGATCTGAGAAAGCTGTATTTTATTACCCCTGGCTGATCATAAGACCTTGTGCAAACAGGAAATGAAGGATAAGATAATGTTGCAAACTGCCTTCTGAAGGAGTGAAGGTATGCTTCAGCACACACACGCACAGAGTCCCTTGGCAAAGACTGGGAGATTTATAGGTATAAGCCATTTAAGGAGATCTCTGTCCAATCATTAGATGTCTATTCAGCTTACCTATCAAAGACTTTAGTGGTCACTCATGACAAAGAAAACAGACATTAGAGAATTAGTTTGGAAAGTCATTCAATAAAAAAAAGCTGTAACAATAGCAGTAGCAGCAACAATAAACAACTATAACAGAGAAAACTCTGGAGAGTGGAACAAATGTGATTTCCCTAGTTGCCACTTGTTTAAAACATTCAGTTTTCCAAAAACAATGCAACATGAGAAGAAACAGTTAAGCATGACTTACACAGGAAGAAAAAAGCAATGGATAGAACCTGTCCCAAATTAAGCCCAGACATTGGACTTACTAGGAAAAAACTTTAAATCAGCTAAGTGTGTTCAAAGAACTGAAGGAAAACATGTCTAAAGAACTAAAGGGAAATATGGAAACAATATTTCATAAGATATAGAAAATAAATAAATAGACAATAAAAAGCACAAATAGAAATTTTGAAGTTGAAAAACACAGTAACAAAAAGGGAAAAATATGTTAGAGAAGTTCAACTGCAGAAACAAGCTGGCAGAAGAGAGAATCTATGGACTTAAAGATAGGTTAATTGGAATTCTCCAGTGTGAGGAACATGAAGAAAAAGAAAATGATGAAAAAATCAACAGAACTTCAAGTGACTTGTGGGACACCATCAATTGTACCAACAGATACATAATGAGAGTCCCAAAAGGAGAGAAGAGAAAGGGGCAGAAAGAATAGTTATGGAAATATTGGCTCCAAACTTCCTAAATCAGATGAAAACCATTAATATGAATATCCAAGAAAGTCACAAAACTCCAAGTAGGGTAAATCAAAAGAGATCCGCCCCTAGACACATTATAGGCACTTTCAAAAGCCAAAAACAAAGAGAGAATCTTGAAAGCAGCAAGAAGAAAGTGATGCATCACATAAGGTGATCCTTAATAATTGACCTCTTATCAGAAATCATGGAAATCTGTTTTTGTACCAGTACCATGCTGTCTTGGTAATCACAGCTTTGTAATAAAGTCTGAAGTCAGGTAATGAGATGCCCCCAGCATGGTACTGGCACAAAAACAGAGAAATAGACCAAAGGAACAGAGTGGAGAGCCCACATATGGACACACAAATCTATGGTCAAATCATCTTTGACAAAGCAGGAAAAAATATCCAGTGGAGAAAGGACAGTCTCTTCAATAAATGGTGCTGGGAAAATTGGACAGCTACGTATAGAAGAATGAAACTAGACCATTCCCTTATACCACACACAAAGGCAAACTCGAAATGGATGAAAGACCTCAACGTGAGGCAGGAATCCATCAAAATCCTGGAAGAGAACATGGGCAGTAACCTGTTTGACATCGGCCACAGCAACTTCTTTCAAGACACGTCTCCAAAGGCAAAGGAGACAAAAGCGAAAATGAACTTTTGGGACTTCATCAAAATAAAAAGCTTCTATACAGCAAAGGAAACAATCAACAAAACAAAGAGGCAACCAACAGAATGGGAGAAGATATGTGCAAATGACACTACAGACAAAGGGCTGGTATCCAAGATCTATAAAGAACTACTCAAACTCAACATCCAAAAAGAAGATGAACACATCAAAAAATGGGCAGGAGACATGAAGAGGCACTTCTCCATACAAGACATACAAACGGCTAACAGACACATGAAAAAATGTTCAGCGTCACTAGCTATCAGGGAAATTCAAATCAAAACCACCCTAAGATACCACCTTACACCAGTCAGAATGGCCAAAATTAACAACACAGAAAACAACAAGTGTTGGAGAGGCTGCGGAGAAAGGGGAACCCTCTTACACTGTTGGTGGGAATGTAAGCTGGTGCAGCCACTTTGGAAAACAGTGTGGAGATTCCTTAAAAAATTAAAGATAGAGCTACCCTATGACCCTGCAATTGCACTATTGGGCATTTACCCCAAAGATACAGATGTAGTGAAAAGAAAGGCCATATGCACCCCAATGTTCATCACAGCAATGGCCACAATCGCCAAACTGTGGAAAGAGCCAAGGTGCCCATCAACAGATGAATGGATAAAGAAGATGTGGTACATATATACAATGGAATACTATGCCTGCATCAGAAAGGATGAATATCCAACTTTTGTAGCAACATGAACTGGACTGGAAGAGATTATGCTGAGTGAAATAAGCCAAGAAGAGAAAGTCAAATATCGCATGGTTTCACTTACTTGCGGTGCATGAGGGGTAACCTGGAGGACAGTGGGAGAAGGAAAGTAAGTGGGAACTAGGGTAATCTAGGGAGGGAAACGAAACAACAGAGACTTTGGACACAGAAACAAACTGAGGGACTTGGAGGGAGGGGGGTGGAGGGATGGGAGAGCCTGGTGGTGGGTACTGGGGACACCTAAAGCGTGGAGCACTGGGTGCGGGGAATGGGGAATGAATCTTGGAACACTGGAAAAAAATTTAGTAACATTAAAAAAAAAAGAAATCATGGAAATCAAAAGGCAGTGGTATGACAGATTCAAAGTGCTGAAAGAAGACTGTGAACCAAGAATTTGATATCCAGGGAAACTGTCCATCAAAAATAAAGAAGAAATCAAGGTATCCTTAGGTAAATACAAAATGAGAGACTTCATTGCTAACAGACCTGCCCTATGAGAAAATAAAGGGACTTCTTTGGGGTGAAATAAAAGAATACTACACAGTAACTAAAATCCACGCAAACACAAAATAAAGAGAACTAATAAAGATAACTGCATAGATAAATATAAAAGACAGTATAAACACATTTTTATTTATAACTCTTTTCCTCTCCTTTTCCTTCTTTTTTAAATTTTTATTTATTATTATTTTTTAAAAAATTTATTTATTTGACAGAGAGAAACATAGCCGGAGAAGGAACACAAGCAGGGGGAGTGAGAGAGGGAGAAACAGGCTTCCCGCCCAGCAGGGAGCCTGATGTGGGACTCGATCCCGGGTCTCCGGGATCATGACCTGAGCTGAAGGCAGTCGCTTAACCAACTGAGCCACCCAGGCGCCCCTCCTTCTTTTTTTTAAACAAAAGTTCTCACATATTTACTACTCAACCAATCTACTGGTACAGAAGTATAGTAACAGAAAAATCATTTCCCTGATAAAACATGTCATTGTTCAAGTAGTAGTGATGTTACGAAGTGATAGGATATGAGCATGTGATCTTCATACAGCATAAATATATGTGCCATCTCATGTGTGATCTCTTACATACCTGGCATGGTTCTTCTCCAATGCCTCCTCTTGGAGTAGTACCTGATTTTATGACCATTTTTGTTCTGGATCCACTGGGGAATGGGACAATTCTGCTTTTATTTCTTGGCCAGGAACTGCTTGATCCTGAAAGTCTTGCGAGAAGACAAGACAGAGTCAATCACATATACCACAATGGTGGAGAAAGGGAGAGAGCCTCTCCTATTTGATTTTAAATTGTATATAGAATATATACCCCCTAACCTGGTATTTAAGTAATTAGCATAGTAACTGCAATGTATATTTTAGAAATTTAACTCATATCTTACAGTCACATTCTTTTTTTCCAGACTGACATATCTAAAATTAATGTATCATTCCACAGAAATGTTACTAGTGTTCCATAAAAATATATAATAAAGAAAAATATCCCTTGTGATAAAGTAAATAAAAATGGTAATTTATTTAATATAATAAAAAAATCTAAAATTAGAAAAAGAAAGAAAAGAGAAAAGGAGGTTAGGGATCTGGGGAGGTATTGTTTAAGGGTACAAACTTGGAACTAGTAGATAAATAAGTCCTGGAGAGGTAATGCACAGAATTGTGATTATAACCAACAATACTGTACTATAAACTTCAAAGTTACTAAGAGACTAATCTTACTTGTTCCCGCCACAAAAAATAAATGATAATTATGCAATGCGATTGAGTGGTTAGCTAATGCTATGGTGGGAATCATGTTGCAATATATAAATGCGTCAAGTCAACATGTTATATATACACCTTAAACTTACACAATGTCAATTATATTTCAGTTTTAAAAAGAAAGGAGGAAAAAGTTCCAAACTTTTTTAAAAAAGATTTTATTTATTTATTTGACAGAGAGAGATCACAAATAGGCAGAGAGGCAGGCAGAGAGAGCAGAGGAAGCAGGATCCCTGCTGAGCAGAGAGCCCACCACGGGCCTCAATCCCAGGACCTGAGATCATGAGCTGAGCTGAAGGCAGAGGCTTTAACCCACTGAGCCACCCAGGCACCCTCTCAGTTCCAAACTTAAGAAATTAGAAAAAGAAAGAGTAAAATAAACCCAAAGTAAGCATAAGGAGGGTAATATAGATTAGAGTAGTAACTGATCAATTTAAAAGCAAGAAAACACTGGAAAAATTCAAGTAAACAGAGTTTGGCTCTTTCAAAAATCAATAAAATTGATAAGCTTCTAGCAATACTGACAAAGATAGGAGAACCACAAATCACCAATCATAAATGAAGTGGGATATCACTACAGATATCCCCTATTTATTGTAGTCAGTAAAAGGATAAAAAGAAATACTACAAATAACCCTATACAAATAAATACGACAATTTATTTTTTAAAAGATTTTATTTATTTATTTTACAAAGAAAGACACAGCGAGAGAGGGAACAGAAACAGGGAGAGTGGGAGAGGGAGAAGCAGGCTTCCTGCAGCTGAGCAAGGAGCCCAATGCGGGCTCCATCCCAGGATCCTAGCATCAGGACTTGAGTCGAAGACAGAGGCTTAACAACTGAGCTATGCAGGTGCCTTTAAACATGACAACTTAGATGACACAGACTGGTTCCTCAAAAAAACCACCAACTATTATAACACAACCAAGATGAAATAGGCAATCTGAATAATTCTATAATCATGTAAGAAAATGAATTCATAATTTAAAAGCTTTCAAAATGGAAATCTCCAGGTCTGGATGGTTTCCTTGTAAAATTCTATCCAAACACTTGAAGAATTAACACCAGCTTTACATAATCTTTCCTAGAAAATAAAAAAGGAGGGCATACTTTCTAACTTATTTTATGAGACCAGTGTTAATCCAATTTAAAAAAAAACAGAAAAAGACAGTGAAATTAAAGAAACTTTCAGGTCAATACCTCTCATAAACCTAGATGCAAACACCTTTAACAAAATATTACTAAACGTAACCCAAAAATGTATTAAGAATTACATATCTTGGTGAAGTGAACTTCATTCTGTATATGCAAAGCTTGCTCAGCATTTCAAAAATCAGTCACTATAATTGACCATAACAGCAGGCTAAAGAATAAAATCATATGATTATACCAATTCATGTACAAAAAGCAGCTGTCAATATCAAACACCCATTCATAACAATACACCTCAAAAATTGAAATAGAGGGAAACTTCCTCAAAGGATAAAGGCTATTTATTTAAAAAAAAACACCCTATAATTAACATAATATTCAGTGGTGGGAGTCTGAATACTTTTTTTCTAATTAGAATCGGAAAAAGGTGAGGATGCTCACTCTCACTGCTTTTTTTTTTTTAAGATTTTATTTATTTGACAGAGAGAAACAGAGCCAGAGAGGGAACACAAGCAGGGGGAATGAGAGAGGGAGAAGCAGGCCTCCCCGGGGCAGGGAGACTGATGTGGGACTCGATCCGGGTCTCTGGGATCATGACCTGAGCTGAAGGCAGTCACTTAACTAACTGAGCCACCCAGGCACCCCTAACTCTCACTTCTTTAATGCAATTTAGTCCTGGAGTCTAGTCAGTGCAATAAGGCAAGAGAAAGACATAAAAGCATGCAAATTAGAGAGGAAGCAAAACATCTGTTCCCATTTGCAGATGACATGAATGTCTTTGTAGAAAATCCCAAGGAATATAGAACAAAACTCCTAGAACTATTAAATTAGTTGAACAACGTCCCATAGTACATGATCAATGCACAAAAATCAATCACATACTAACAATGAACATGAAGAAACCAAACTTAAAAACACAATGCCATTAAAAAATTACTACTACCAGCAGTCAAGATGGCAGAAGGCCAGGTGACCACATTTTGGGGAGTTCCCTGAAGAAAGCTGAATTCCAGCAAAAAAAAAAAAACACTACAGGACCACTGTGAACACCCATGAAATCAGCCTGAAATGTGATATTTCACACTTCTGGATCACCACGGGAGACAAGGACCATCGGCAAAAAGGTAGAAACAAGTAAGAGGGACCGGAGGCTTGCCTCCAGAGATAGGGGTGTGGGGGAGGAAGACCGCAGAGCTGAACCATTGAAAGCAAATACCCCAAAACGAAAGTGCTCTGTGAGTGAGGAATAACAGCAGATTACGGTCTGAAATCGGGGCAAGACAGAAACGGGAACACAGCGGAGCCCGCGGCAAGGCAAGGAGACTTTTTAAATTTTTTTTTCCGCCGCTGGTGCCGCCGCCGCCACAGCTACCACAAGAGCGGCGGGCGTGGATTCTATTTTTCCACTGCTGCCTTTCTCTCCCGCTTCTCTCCAATACGTGGGCCAGGCGCGGACCCCCCAGGAAGGCGATTTTACAGACTTGCGTGGGACCGGAGAGGCCACGGGTCCCGAGGCACAGACAAGGTCACGCGATCCAAAAGGAGTTGTGGCTTTGAGGTGCGGGAGTGAAGCGACAAGCGGGGGCGGGGGCAGAGATCAATACAACATCTGCGCCAGCCCGGCTGTGACAGGCTGCCATCCGGGAGGCTGGAAAGAGCCCCTCTCTGTGTAGAGGCTCTCTCTGGGAGGGAGGTCTGGGCGCAGATATCTTGCTCCGACCTCACTTCCTCAGCAGCTAAAAAAAGACGTAAAAGAACAATGCTCCGCTACCAGAGAATTGTAACCTGATAACCTGGTTACCATTGAGACCAGCCTCTAGCAAGGGGGCAGAGAGACGCAGCCCAGGAAGAAGGACTGAAACAGAGCGTCAGGCCCCGCCCCCAGAGAGCAAGCCAGAAGCTCAGGAGGACAACACTCCAATGCAAAACCCCAAATCGGGGGAAAGGCAATTTATTAAACTCCTGGCACTGACTACAAGTACCAAAAGCCCTACAACTCATTGATACAGTTTTCCACCTTATTTACTTTTTTACACTTTTTTCTATTTTTACTTTTAAAGCTTCCACTTTAAGCTTAAAAATACATTCTCACGG
>PITA01035574.1:0-10363 GCA_004023965.1 Spilogale gracilis
CCTAATCCTCCTTTGCATTCCTCGCCAAAATTAAAGGATATTAAAAATATGTATTTAAATAAGTTCCTTTTTTAAATTTTTTAAAAAGATTTTATTTATTTGACAGAGAGAAACACAGCTATAGAGGGAACACAAGCAGGGGGAGTGAGAGAGGGAGAAGCAGGCTTTCCGCTGAGCAGGGAGCCCGATGTGGGGCTTGATCCCGAGACTCCGGAATCATGACCTGAGCCGAAGGCAGTTGCCTAACCAACTGAGCCACCCAGGCGCCCCTAAATAAATTCTTTAATAAGTATATTTGCTACAAATTTAAACTTCTCCTAAATGCAGAAACTTTTTCAGTGTTAAAATAGGACACCTGACATGATAAGAAACCGTAGAGTGTATCATGGTGAGTATAAACAGAACACTGTGGTAGAAGCTGCTTCATTAGATAAACAAAGGCTTGGAACCTTTATTGGCAGGAAAAATGGTTGAATGAAATGGCAAAGTAGGATGAAAAACTTTTCTTGAAATTATGTTTATATAATAGCAAAAAAATTTAGATAGAGGTATGAAACTCTTCAAAAAGTATAGTAAGCTTTCATAAGGGAAGAATAAGGACATTTATTTATTAATTACCAAAATGTACCAGCACTTATTTTAGTATGCACATTTTCTTTTTTACACACACCAATAATACAAATGAGTATGACAATGGGGTGGATCTTCCTGCTTCCTGGTCATTCCAAGACATCAGAGTGAAATGATGAGCAGATGTGATCCATGCTTCTCTCTGTCCAGAATGTCTAGGAAGTCTCCTAGAGCTTCACACAACTGGGCTTTCTCATTCTTCACTTGGCAGGTCTGGCCACACTCAGATCTTTTCTGACAAACAACATTCCACTCCCATTCTCACCCTCATCCTAGCTACAAACTCCCCCAATATTCCCTAAGCTAACATTTCCATTTTCCTTATATGAAGCCCTTACAGTGACTTACAGTGGATTTTTGTTTCCTTATTTTTCTGCTCCTACCACTACAGCCTAACCTCTCAACTTGTACATCTTGGTACATAGCTGATATTCAATAACAGAAATGTTTAATGTCGAAACACTGAAAAGAATCTCACTGAGGGGGTGCCTGTGTGGCTCAGTCAAATAAACATCTGAGTCTTGATTTCAGCTCAGTTCATGATCTCAGGTTTGTGAGATCAAGCCCCATGTCTGGCTCCGTGCTGAGCACAAAGCTTACTTGGGAACCTCTCTCTCCCTCTTCTTCTGCCCCTTCCCACCCCTCTCACACACACTCTCTCTATATATAAAATAATCATAATCCCACTGAGTAGGTCTCAATACCAAGTCGCTCTACTATCGATCCTTGCACAATGCAAGGTTAAGGGCGTTGATGGCTGTGCTGTCAGCAATCCACAAATACCTTTTGATTCCCCCAAAAACTTAACTACTAATCTCCTATTGAACTTCCTACTTTAAAAGCAGTTAGGCTCAAAAATAGGAAAAGTGTATATTAAAAACAAAAACATTTAAATAGAAGACCTCGTATGTGCTCTCTTGATCTAACCTACCTCTTAACCTGCATTTGGTCATTGACTCCGTAAAGTGAGCACCGAAGGTCGGAGTAAATTATAACCCAACACTGACCTACTTTACCACTAACGTAACATCAACTAACACATTTTGTATGCTCTATGTAGCATATACTGTATTCTTACAATATAAACCAAATGAAAGGTTACTAAGAAAACCAAAAGGAAGGGAAAATACATTAACAGTACTGCACTGTAGCGGAAATCATCTGAGTGTAGCAGATGCATAATTCAAACCCATCTTGTTTAAGGCTCAACTGTATACCTGCACAATGTCACTGATTTAACATACCCCAAATTAGAAATCCACCTGCCCATTCAACTTTCCCCTTCTTTTCTTGACACTTCTGCCACTTGTTTTATTATCCTTTGGAATCTTCACATTTAAAAAAAGTGTCCTAATAATTTAGTAAATCACTAAATACTGCTGTGATCATTCTTGTCTTATATTTCTATAACACCCTTTATAGTTTACAAAGTGCTTTCACATTTGTTCATTACACATACCTGAGAGGTAGGTATTAGGACCATTTTTATGAATGAGGTCACTGACATTCAAACAGGGTAAAAAAGTTTTTCTGGGATCCCACAGCTACCATGTGACAGACTGGTAGGATGGTGCCATATCTCTGACTTCAAACACGGTGGTTGCACCACTGGGTAGCACCTACCTGTGCTAAGAGATCAGGCCCTTTTTACCTCCTTCCTTAGTGTGTCACCTATGAAAGGTCATCATTACCTTATAGTTATGTTACTACAAGTACAGCTGCCACAGAGATACTCAGTGCATACTATTTTAACTATCTGATACAGTTTTTACCTATTAAAAACAACACTAAACCAGGGGTGCCTGGGTGGCTCAGACATTTCTGGGATATAGCCCCACATGCTCAGCAGGGAGCCTGCTTCTCCCTCTCCCTCTGCCCCTCTCTCCCATCCTGCTCCCTTTCTCTCTCTCAAATAAATAAAATTTTTATAAAAAATAAATGAATAAAACATCACTAAACTAAAGTGATATAATCATCTCAATGCTCCTTGAAAATCTACTTAACAATCCAAATAATAATACTTTCACGGCCCTCCAAAGGCTCAGCTGGGCTCTGTTCTCAGACTAGAGTCTGCTTAGAGTCTTCCTCTCTCTCCTACTCACTCACTCTCTCTCAAGTACATAAGTAAATGAAATATTTCCAAAATATTACATATATTTATATTACATGTATGTAATATATATATATACATACTTTCATGTCCCAGGGATTATCTTTTCAAGTTCCAAGTTGTAAAAAACTATAATCCAAACTCTTCCTAGATCTCGTTTGGAGTTTTGCACATACATATACACCACAAAATCACACACCTAGACATAAACTGGCCTGGAGTAATTCTTTAAATTTTTAGATGACTTAATTTTCAAACTGAATCTAATACCTTATCACTTCTAAGCCTCCATTTTCTGCAATAATACTACACAGCTTTCATGAAGTTAAGCTTGCAAAGTAGCAGAACCATAGTATGCCATATTATTATATTTAGCACATAATTATTTTATCAATTATAGGTAAAGAGTATAAGGAAATATTTTCCATGGGCAAATGCAGAGATGAGAGAGTGAAGTCTAAGCGTCCCTTGCATGTATTAGCATCATTCAATGTTTAAATTTTAAAATAGTAATAAAACAGTACCTCAGAATCCCCAGGTGATTCGCCATCTTCCTCTTCTAATCCTAAGGCTGACATCATAAGCATAAAATATAGTCATGGATACATAAATGAGAACACATATTATGAACTCTTAACATATATACAAGCCTGTCCCCCTTCATGACTATTTCAATAAAATAAAAGTAATAGCAATAATGATTTTCAGAAGGTTGAAGTGTTTCCAGGAAGAAAAAGTTGGTAGAGTTGGGATACTTATGAAGAAAGACAGCAAAAGAAAAATATCTTAATGAAATGGGTAACATAACTGGATCTACAGTCTTTGATACTTTTTTTATACTAGCATTCATGCATAGTTTGAAAAAATTCCTAGATGTTCACTAACTTACCGTGTCTATTACTTTTGTGTGCTCTGTCAGCAGCAGTCAAATTCTCATTAACTGTTTGCTCTTGTGGAGCACTTTCAATAATAGCAAGACCATTGATCTTTTTTCCAGTTGCTGGCTGTGTCTCTCCTTTCTGTGAAAACAACACAACAGAAAATCCAACTTCAGAAAACATCACATTAATTCATTTGCTCAGAAAGACAAATACATACCATATCTGTCAAGTCATCGGCACTATCCTGGGAGAAGGTGGAACTATAAATAAAAGACAGAGACTGCCCTATATGCTAGTAGGGGTAGAGATGGAGGAAAACTAGTAAGAACAGAAGAGTATTATTTCCTAGTTCTACAGGTGAAGTGAGTAAAGCAGAGAGAAGGCACAAAGGGGAAAACAGTTATATATGGGAAGCTCTGAAAATGTTGCAAAGGTAGAGCTGTATCTTGAAAAACAGCAATTACATTTCTAGGTATTTATCCAAAGGATACAAACATAGCGTTCTGAAGGGGCACCTGCACTCCAATGCTTATACCAGCAATGTCTACAATAGCCAAACTATGGAAAAAGCCCAGACCTCTCTCTCTCTCTCTCTCTCACACACACACACACACACACACACACACACACACACACACAGGTGCACAATGGAATCTTACTCAGCCATCAAAAAGAATGAAATCTTTCCATTGGCAATAATGTGAATGGAACAGTCAGAGAAAGACAAATACCATGATTTTACTTTTATGTGGAATTAGGAAACAAAACAGATGAACATAGGGGAAGGGAAGGAAAAAAATAAAAAATAAGATGAAAAGAGAGGAAGGCAGACCCCATGAAATTCTTAACTATAGAGAAGACCTGAAGGTTGCTGAAAGGAAGCTGGGCAGGGGGGAGGGGGAGTGCAATGACTGAGTGATGGGCATTAAAGAGGTGCTTGAATTACTAAGCAGTGGGTGGTGTATGCAACTGATGAATCACTGAATTCTACCTCTAAAACCAGTAATACAGTATATGTAAATTAAATTGAATTTAAATAAAAATTTTTTAAATACTTTCTCTATGAAAGTAACCTAAAATAGAAATTTATTCCCAGGCAATTAAAAGTATTATTGAAAAACACTAACATTAAGAAATTTAAATTAATTATTATATTTTAAAATGTATTTTTATTATTTATATTTGCATGAATATCTCTTATAAGAGAAAATATTAAAATTTAGTTTTCAATAGTATCTTAGGTAAGTTAGAATTGCAAACAGTTTAAGTTACTTTTGTTTGTCAAGATGCTAAAGACAGGGAGGGACTCCTGGGTGCCTCAGTTGGTTAAGTGCCTGCCTAGGGCTATGGGTCCTCTCACATTGGGCTCCTTGCTCAGCAAGGAGCCTGCTTCTCTCTCTGCCTGCTGCTACCTCTGCTTGTGAGTTCGCTCGCTCTCTCTCTCTATTAAATAAATATATTTTTTAAAAACTGCTAAAGACAAATGATTGTTTTAATTCAGCTTCTTCCAGAAAAGAGAAAAAAATGATAATAAACCTTGTAGGGCAATGATTCATGAAGAAACCCACACACAGATAACAGAAAGCTGTAACCAAATCTGTTGACAATGGAGACAGAAAGAAATGGACTGAAACAGACACTATTATTTTTTGTAAGGAAAAATTAGGGTAGGGATAAATCATTAAAAAAAAGTGCTGGGGGGAGAAGAAGAAAAAAAGGAAAAATATAAGACATGACCAATCAATCAAGTATGAGCTTAGGAAAAAAGGGAAAAATGTAAGTAAAAACAGGTATGTCAAAAAACCTTACTTTTCTGTATATGTAAGTATGATTATGGTTATACTATAAACAGAAGTCTCAAGTTTTTTTCATATACATATTATAAATGTATATAAAACAGAGACTTTTTTCATACTATATCCCTAATAATACTGACTTTTCTCACTCTATGATTATTTCTGTATAAATACTGCAGAAAAGAATTTAATTTTTTCACTATAAAGTAAATTGTTCAATTAGTGGTCATCTACCACTACAGGAAATCTCTAGAGAGAAAAACATAGAAAAAGAAATGTCTCCAAAACATCAACTTCCACATGGAGAAAGAACTGGCAATGAGAATTCTAAGAAGAAATGTACTCCTTGAAAGGATCTATCTAATGGGACATAGATGGGGTTAAAGAAAAAAGTTGAGGAATTTTTATTTAAAATTTTAGGCACATAATCCAGAGGATACAGAATATACTTCAATGTAATTTCGTATTTATTTCTTTATTTCCTCAACATAATGCATTTGCACTTACAAATCCTAAACATGAAAAGGGAACATAAATTTGAGCCATATTTTTAAAAATTTCTATATTTAATGCAGGTATATTATACATATTACATTACTTATAACATTCCATTATACACAATTCCATCTGTTTGCTCATTTATTCACATTCAAAAAATATTAAATTGCTTCTTCCAAGCAAGATTTTATTCTTGGTGTTCCAGGAGACACACAACTGTTTCTTAATATCCAGTAATTTATAATGATGCAGGACTTTTAAAATGAATATTTAAATAAATATAAATAATGAGTGAAATTTTAAATTTTAGAATCTGATACAAAGACTGTGAGTAGATATTTTTAAAAACTATAATATAATGGGATGCCTGGGTGGCTCAGAGAGTTAAGCTTCTGCCTTCAGCTTAGGTCATGCTCTCAGGGTCCTGGGATCAAGTCCCACATTGGGCTTTCTGCTCAGCAGAGAGCCTGCTTCACCCTCTTTCTCTGCCTGCATCTCTGCTTATTTGTGATCTCTCTCTCTCTCTCTCTCTCTCTCTCTCTCTCTCTCTGTCAAATAAATAAATAAAATCTTAAAAAAATAAATAAAAATAAAAACTATAATATAAAAGACTTCTGAAATCGGATATTTTACCCTATGTGTATGAAAAGCCTCTGCACCTAAAGCTAAGTATTATTTGAGGAAAAACATGGATTCTTTACTTAAAGAGTTTTAAATATACTCTTAATGGAATTAATTTGAAAACACAGGAGAATATCTTTGCAATATAAATTTTGAGAAATGAATCTCTCAATGTCCACAATTACCAGTATTATTTTAATCTAAATGTAGAACAGGGGTGGAAATAGAGAAAAAAGAATCATTTGTTAAACTATATGCTACCAAAATAAAAAATGTCCAAGAAAAAACAATCTTCAATAAATAACTGGATCCACTGAAGACTTCATTTAGGCATGAATATTATAAAAGTCATGTTAAAAAGAAAGAGAGAGAGAAAGAGAAAGGAAAAGAAGAAAAGTCACTAAGAATATTTACCTTTGACAAAATGTCATTATTTCTTCCATTATGGGGAAGCTTTTCCCAATACAATTTTCCTGTCATTATATATTTTCCAGCCCATTATTACCAGAGTAAAAGAAAAAATCCATCTTGTCATATTTCTATAGAATGGTTTGTTTCAACCAACTTTCCATTACAAACATAAAATGATCATAGGCAGGCCCCTGCTAAATTTTAAGAGTAAATAATAAATAACACAAAATAACAAAATAAATAACACAAAACTAAATTCAGAGTAGGAAAATTAATTTCATAAGATAGTACTTTACCTTGATATTAAAATCTACCTTTTCATCATCTGATGTAGGCAATGAGTCGATATCATCACCAGGTTTAATGCAAATACTTAAGAGCAAAAATATACAACAAAAACAAGTTCATTAAAAAGAAACATTGAGTGAAAGGTCAGCTATATATTCATTGAATGAAGTTTCTTGATATAATTAAACTCTAGCCTCTGTTTTTGTTATTAAGTTTTTAAGTCCAGTATCATTAACATACACTGCTCTATTAGTTTCATGTATACAATATGGTGGTTTGGTAATTCCATACATCACCCAGTGCTCATCATGACAAGTGCGTTCCTTAATCTTCATCTCCTATTTCACCCATTCCCCCACCCATCTCCCCTCTGGTAACCATCAGTTTGTTCTCTGTAGTTAAGAGTCTGTTTCTTGGTTATCTCTCTCTCTCTCTTTTTTTTCCTTCTTTGCTTATTGTTTCTTAAATTCTATATATGAGTGAAATCATATGGTATTTGTCTTTCTCTGATTTAACTTTGCTTAGCGTAATACTCTCTAGTTCCTTCCATTTCACTGCAAATGGCAAGATTTCATTGTTTTCTATAACTAAATATTCCATTGTGTGTATATGCCACTTCTTTATTCATTCATATATCAATGGAAACCTGGGCCAACTATTGTAACTAATACTGTAGTAAACATAGGGTTGCATGAATCCCTTTGATTTGGTGTTTTTGTATTGGGGGGGGTGGTAAATACCCAGTAGTGCAATTACGGGATTGTAGAGTAGTTCTATTTTTAACTTTTTGAGAAAACTTCAAACTGTTTTCCACAGTGGCTGCCTTAGTTTGCATTCCCACCAACAATCCAAGAGGATGCCTTTTTCTGCACAACCTTGTCAGCACTTTTTTCTTGTGTTTCTGATTTTAGCCATTCTGACAGGTGTGCAGTGGTATCTCATTGTAGTTTTGATTTGTATTTCCCTGATGCTGAATGATGTTGAGTATCTTCTCATGTGCCTGTTGGCCACCTGTATGCTTTCTCTGGAAAAATGTCTGTTCATGTCTTCTGATCATTTTTAAGTTGTGTTGTGTTTTTGGTGTTGAGTTCTAGCACTCCTTTATACTGCGATACTAACCCTTTATCAACTATGTCATTTGCAGATATCTTCTCCAATTCCTTAGATTCCCATTTTATTTTGGAAACTGATTCCTTCCCAGGACAAAAAACTTTTGATTTTGATGTAGTCCCAACAGTTTATTTTTGCTTTTATTGCTCTTGCCTCAAGAGACATAACAAGAAAAAAAAAAAAGGTTGCTACAGGCAATATCAGAGAGATCACTGCCTGTGCCCTCTTCAAGTATTTTTATTATTTTAGACGTATTTTTTGAGTTCATTTTTGTGTACGGTTAAAGAAAACTGTCTGGTTTCATTCTTTTGCATGTAGTTGTCTAGTTTTCCCCACACCATTTGTTGAAGAGACTTCTTTTTCCTCATTGGATATTCTTTCCTGTTTTGTCAAAGATTAACTGACCATATAGTTATGGCTTTATTCCAGGTTTTCTCTTCTGTTCCACTGATCTATATATCTGTTTTTATGCCAATACCATATTGTTTTGATTACTATAGCTCTATGATATAACTTAAAGTCTGGAACCCTGACACCTCCAATATACTTTTCTTTTTCAATATTGCTTTGGCTACTTGCGGTTTTCAGTGGTTTCAGACAAAGTTTACGATTGTTCTAGTTCTATGAAAAATGCAATTGGTATTGTAATAGGCATTGGATTAAATCAGTAGATCGCTATTAGTGTAGACATTTTAACAGTACGTCTTCTTCCCATCCAGGAGCATGGAATATCTTTCCACTTCGTTGTGTCATCTTCAATTTCTGTCATCAATGTTTTACAGTTATTAGAGCACAGGTCTTTCAAAATTTGACCTCTGCTTTTAAAAAGTCTTTAGTTATCTATTTTGCCTCCACCTCTGCAAAGTTGTGAAATATCTAGTAAAGACCAAATCTTAGTTCCCATAACTAAGAGTGGCAGGCAAGGACTTCTCTGAAATGCTTAATAGTTAATTGTACAAAAGGTAACTACAATGAATTATCATCACCTTAAACTTATCAGAATGGCTAAAATCAAAAACACAGAAAAACAAGTGCTGGCAAGGATGTCGAGAAAAAGGAAACCATGCACACTGGTGATGGAGACTGAAATTAGTGCAGCCACTGTGAAACACACACACACACACACACACACACACACACACACACACAGAGGAACATTATTCCAGCACAAAAAAGAATGAGCTCTTGCCATTTGTAACAATGTAGATGTACCAACGAAGGCATTATGCTAAGTGAAATAGTTCAAGACAAGAAAGACAAATAGCATATGATTTCACTTGTATGTAGACTCCAGAGAGAAGAAAAAAATGAACAAACAAAAAGCAGAAACAGATCCAGAAATATACAGATTCTGTATTGCCAGAGGGAAGGAGCTGGGGGATAGACAAAAGGGGTGAAGGGGAATGGGAGGTTTGATTCCACTTATAGTAAGTCACAGGCACACAAGTACAGCACAGGGGATATAGTCAAGGTATTGTAATAGCATTAGGCAGTAACAGATAGTAGCTACACTTGCGGTAAGCACAGTAAAACATTCAGAGTTCTTGAATCACTATGCTATACATCTGAAACATAACGTAACATTATGTGGCAACTATGCTTCAAGTAAAAAAATAAATAAACAAATGTTAAAGAACAAATTTATGTTATTAGTGGGAATACTATTTCCAGAGAGATTACAAATTATGAGGTCTAACTTTTTTCCTACACAGGTCCTGCCTTATGTAGGTCTACATAAACTAGCAACCTTAAAACCCTTCATAGGCACTCAGATACCCAAGAAGAGACTGCTATAAACCTACAGTCCTGGTAGCTGTGCCTCTATTTCCCCACACCCTGCCTAATATTTTCTTTCTGTGAACTCCCACTCTTAGATCACTCTTCTGCAGGGCTCAGCGGTACCCTCCAACCTTTTAAATCTTTAACCTATGAAAAAGCACAGACTCCCCAAACAAAGATAGGCTCAAATGACCAAGGGTAGGAGCCATTTCCTGCTCCTGGAGAACAAGCTAAAGGCA
>PITA01035575.1:0-10374 GCA_004023965.1 Spilogale gracilis
TTTTTTTTTTTAGAGTAGTTTTTGGCTTACAGAAAAATGAGTACTGGGTTCCCATATACCTTTTCTTACCCCAATTTTTCCCATCTTGCCTTAGTGTGCTACACTTCTTGTAATTGATGAGCCAATGTTGATACAATTTTTTTAAAGATTTTATTTATTTACTTGACAGAGGGACACCCGGGGGCTCAGTTGTTAAGCGACTGCTTTCAGCTCAGGTCATGATCCCGGAGTTCTGGGACTGAGCCCCGCCTCGGGCTCCCTGCTTGGCAGGAAGCCTGCTTCTCCCTCTCTCACTCCCCCTGCTTACGCTCCCTCTCTTGCGGTGTTTCTGTCAAATAAATAAATAAAATCTTAAAAAAAAATTTATTGCTTGATATGCTGTCCTCTAAAAGTAGCAGGTAAAATTTGAGAGTGTAACTTCTGAGAAACGTTGCGACCCCATCTTGTGCTCCCCCTCTCCCCAGAGGCCAAGAAGGTGCTGTGCATCATGCTTTCCCTGGGGGCCGTCCTGGCGGGAGCTGCCGTGACCGCCGTCCTGCTCTGGAAGTTCAGTGAGTGTCTGAGGGGGGCCAGGTCTTCGTGGGGTGCCTGCTTTCCTGTGGGTGGACCGCTGGCCCTCCCTGAAGTTTCTCTCCGCCAGCCAGCTGTCTTCCCGTTCGTTCTCTTTGGTGATGGGGACGCGTGAATGACCGTTCTCATCTGATCACATTGTCTGGGTTGTTCTGAGTCACTTCTGTGCTTCATCCTGATCTGTGGGCCGTCAGCCTCGGTGCTGTTAGTGGAGCGCTGACGCACCCCGACCATAATCCAGTGCTTTGGGGCGACGCTTGTCCCTGCCTCTTGGTGTGTCGCGTCACTGGCTACGTGCCAGTGGGTGCCTGACCAGGGCCACCTTGTGAACTGCAGCCCGGCCTTTTCCATCAGCCGGGGCAGTGCGGACTCATGGCCTGGATGGAGCACAGAAGTCACCGCGCGGCAGAGTGGACGTGGGGGTGCTGTTCCAAGTCCAAGGCTATTGGCCCCTCCCCCTCCCCCCAAGGTGGCGCACCAGGGGCTCTGCTGCTGACCCCCAGCCCTGTTTCCTTTGCTGTCGATGGTGGAAAGGACACATCTGGGGGAAAGATTCTTCTGTCCTGTTGCTTGGGGCCGGGAGAGTGGACGCTGGGGTTCTCTTGGCGTCTCTGGCTGACTGGGTCTCCCTTCTGTCGCTCTGCAAGTGGAGAACAAATGCTCGCTGTCCGGGATGGAGTGCGGCTCATCCGGAGCCTGCATCAGCCCCTCTCAGTGGTGCGACGGGGTCCTGCACTGCCCCAGCGGGGAGGACGAGAACCGATGTGGTAAGTCGAGGCACCACGTGCACCACGGAGCCAACCGCTCTGCCCCTGTGTCCGGCATGGCCACCCAGATGGTCTAACCCCAGCCTAGACGAGGATCCAGGCTCAGAGAGGGTGCGCCCAGCATCACAGGGCGGTGGGCGGGGCATGTCAGGGGCGAGGCATGGCGGTGGGCGGGGCATGGCGTGGCTGGGGGCATCCGCAGGCCTGGGGCCGCCCCGAGGAGGCTCTGCTCCCAAGCGGAGAGTTGAGTGTGCTCTATATTTACAAAGCCAGCCCGCCTTCCACATGGTATGGGTCTCTTGTCACAGAGCGGGCACCCGGCTTCGGCTTTTTCTTTTCTGTTGGGGGATTTCAAGGGTTCTGGGGAAGGGTGCCCCTGGGCACCGGCGGGGGGACAACACGCAGCTGCCCCCATGTCCTGTGGGTGGGCAGGCGAAGGAGGAGCCGGGAGGGCCGTTGCGCATTTACTGATCTCTGCCGTTGCGGTGGGGCTGCCTTACTTCTCCCCACGAGCTTCTAGTTTGTCCTCCGTCCTCCAGCCAGCCCGCCCGGGGGACACGTGAGGCCGTGGCCGGGACACTGGTGCTGTGCCCCCGCGTCCTGCTTCCTGCTGCGCGTTCCCTCACGCTTACCTGAGCACCTCTTGTTTTTACACAGATTTCAAAATGATAAGGTCCTAGGGGTCCCAGGAGCGGCTTTCCTCCTCTCCCCTCAAGTTTCTTCTGACTCCTCAGGGTTGCATTTAAACGCGGGGAGGGCTGTGGCGGGCAGGGAATGCAGGTGCCCTTTCTTGTTCCACGCCCTCCTGAGTGACGACTACTTCCCTGCACGTCCTTCCTCCCGCCCACCAGGTCCGGGCACCTGTGGGGGACCTGCCGGGGGGACTCTCCAGAGAGGAAGGTGGGCCCCAGCCCCGGCTCTGTGCAGCCCCCGGGATCACCCCTGTCCATGGCAGAGGCCTCCCCATCCCACGCGCTGCGTGTCCCCGGGAGTGACCCACCCGCATCTTAAACTCTGAGCACAGCGTGTTGCCGGTGTGTTGGTGATGAAGTCGTTGTCACCGTTCTCAGCGTGGTCGGGGCCCCTAGAGCGCGGGGAAGCTCTCCCGTGGGATGGCCTTGGGTGCTTGTGTGCACGGAGAAACTCTCATAAGACAGACCTGCTGTGTCACCCACAGACCCTCCCCTTCCCTCTCTTCTTAGTGTTTGTGTTTTTTTAAATACTTTGAATTAATGTCCTTAAGTAGATCAGGTTCAGGAAGTACCAAAGGATACACAGGGAAAACTCACACTCCCGCTGTGCTCGCACACACAGACACACACGCATGCAATTTTTACGATTCTATATATTTATTTGACAGAGAGAAACACAGCTAGAGAGGGAACACCAGCAGGCGAGTGAGAGAGGGAGATGCAGGCTTCCCACCGAGCAGGGAGCATGATGGGGGGCTCCAGAGCAGGATCCCAGGATCACGACCTGAGCCCACGCAGACCCTGCACCGAGGGAGTCCCCCAGGTGCTCCTGTTTTTAAGTTTTTATTTAAATGCCAGCTAGCAAACAGACAGTGAAATATTAGTGTCAGGTGTGCCACAAGGTGATGGGACACTTTCATACAACCCCCGGTGATGGTCACAGCCTGCGCCCTCCGGACTCCCGGTCACCTCTCCTAGTCAGCGTTCGATCAGAGAGACGGAAGGAAAAAAACGTCTCTAAAATGACCACAAATCCGGAAGACCATGTCTCCTTTGCTTTCTGCTCTGCCGCGGCATCCGTTTTATTTCTAATTTTGGAATTACGTTTAATTCTAGTGACTTTCTTTCTTTCTTTCTTTCTTTCTTTCTTTCTTTCTTTCTTTCTTTCTTTTTTTTTAAGATTTTATTTATTTGACAGAGAGAAACACAGCCATAGAGGGAACACAAGCAGGGGGAGTGAGAGAGGGAGAAGCAGGCTTCCCGCGCAGCAGGGAGCCCGATGTGGGACTCATCCCGGGTCTCCGGGATCATGACCTGAGCCGAAGGCAGTCGCCTAACCAACTGAGCCACCCAGGCACCCCTCTAGTGACTTTCTAAATAATTTAATGCGCTTTATTTTTCTGCAGCCTTGAGTGTGTAGAGGAATGAGGAGATAGTACGGATTTCCGGGTCCCCTCCCCCGCACCCCCCTGCCTCGTGTTTAACACCTTGCGGTGGCAGGGGGCTTTCATTTTAATTGACCAGTGCGCTCTTAATGAAGAGCGAACTTAGTTCTTAGTTCACACTAGGGTTCTTTATGGCGTGTGGACTGATGTATAACGTATCTGCATTTGGACAGTGGGTTTGAATAAATGCGTCATGACCCCTATCCGCCCCTAAAGTACTATACAGCGCATTTTCACTGCTCGGAAAACCGTCTGTGCTCTGCTTCCTCGCCCCTCCTCGCCTACCCCTGGCAGCCACTAATGTTTTTACTACCTCGTAAGTGTGCCCCTTCCAGAATGTCAGCTGTTGGAATCCCATGCCTTGTGGCCTTTTCAGATTGGCTTCTGACACATTTTTTTTTTAGAAAGAAACTTTTTTTTTTAAGATTTTATTTATTTATTTGGCACAGAGAGAGATCACAAGCAGGCAGAGAGGCAGGCAGAGGGAGAGGAGGAAGCAGGCTCCCTGCCGAGCAGAGAGCCCGATGCAGTCCTCGATCCCAGGACCCTGAGATCACGACCTGAGCCAAAGGCAAGAGGTTTTAACCCTCTGAGCCACCCAGGCGTCTGGCTTCTGAGACTTAGTGATAGGGAGGCAAGCTTCCTCCCTGGCATTTCCTGGCCTGGCGGCTCATTTGTTTTAGTGCGGGATAATATTGCATTGTCTGGCTCAGCACTCACAGAGCACGTGGCCCAGCTCGCACAGGCTGTGGGGTCAGTCATCCTAGAAGCATCAGGAAATGATTGGCCCGAGGCTGCTGGCTTCATCAGAGCGTGCTGGGAGCTGTGGCCACAGACCCCGGGCGGGCGGGGCGGGGGGCGTGGCAAGAATGAGGTCTGCCATAACCACTCCTTGCTTTGTATTGGACATCCGTGCATTCCCCCTCCCCCCAGACCTCAGAGCACAGTTGCACATGCTTTTAGACTTTGCATGTGACGTCATGTGGAACTCAGCACTTGGCGATGTGCCCTCTTGGATGGCATGGTGCTTTCAAGGTCATTTATGTTAGTACGGGACACTGGTCAATCCTCCAGCGCCTGGTCCCGCTCTGGGCCCATGCCCCTCTCCACGCAGCTGCACACACAGGAAGATTCTCAGGATTCTGGGTCGTGGGAGAAGGCATGGGGATAAACAGAGAGGCTTAAACTATGTCTATAATGTTTCATTTCTTTCAATAAAAGAGCTGGGTGGCTCAGTGGGCTAAAGCCTCTGCTTTCAGCTCAGGTCATGATCTCAGGGTCCTGGGATCGAGGCCCACATCGGGATCTTTGCTCAGCGGGGAGCCTGCTTCCTCTCTCTCTGCCTGCCTCTCTGCCTACTTGTGATCTCTCTGTCAAATAAATAAATAAAATCTTTTTTAAAAAAGAGCTGGGGTCCTTTGGGGTAGCGTTGCTGGATTTAGAATTAGAACTGTGAGGGAGGGCAATTATATCTTGGGCGCCTGCTAGGATCCGGGGTGTGGGGCAAGAGGGGTCAGTTTGTTGTTTAAAATGATTGTTTAAAGATGACTTTTTAAAAAAACTCTTCCTTATTCTTTTATTTTTAAGAAATTAGCTTTATCAAGATATAATTCACATAACATAAAATGCATCCTTCCGAAGACACACTCTGGGGACACCTGACCTGGGTGGCTCAGTCAGTTAAGCATCTGCCTTCGGCTCAGGTCGTGATCTCCAGGTCCTGGGATCGAGCCCTGCATGGGAGCCCGCTTCCTCCTCTGCCTGCCGCGCCCCCTGCTTGTGCTCTCTCTTACTCTCTGACGAATAAAACCTTAAAAAAAATAGAATATACAGTTTGGTGCTTTTTACACATCCACGGAAGTGCGGCCCTCCCCACGTCAATCTTGAAATACTTTGATCACCTGCTAAGGGAACACTGAGCTGGCCCCTGCTTGTCCCTCCTCCCGCCCCCAGCCCCACCCCGCGCCCCCAGCAACCCCTCCTCTACTGTCTGCTGTCCCTGTGGATTGCCTACGCGCGGCCGGTCACAGAAATGGGTGTGTGCGGCTTGTCACGTGGCCAGCGCTTGGTGCCTTTCAAGGATGCATGATATTCGTGGTAGAGATCGGCACGCTTTGTCCATTCCTCGGCTGACGGTCCCTTAGGTTTTCCCGCCTTCCGGCTGTTGGGAATGCTGAGCATTTCGGGCGAGCCCTGAACACCTGCCGTCAGTTCTGTGGGGCAAAGAGCACTCGAGAGCGGAGAAGGAGTAGAGCGGGGACACCCCCTCGGGTGTGGTCGGGGCCTGGGGGACAGGGGACCCAGTGCGGCCACCTCTGAGCCTTTGTGTCGAGGGTTGGGAGGGCCCCGGGGGTGTTCGGACAGTCTCCCTCACAGAGCCTCTCCCCCGCTGCAGTTCGCCTCTACGGCCCGAACTTCATCCTCCAGGTGTACTCGGCCCAGAGGAAGTCCTGGCACCCCGTGTGTCAGGACGGCTGGAGTGACAGCTATGGGCGGGCTGCGTGCCAGGACATGGGCTACCGGTGAGTGGGGCCTCAGCTGCAGAGACCCGGGAGCGATCCTCTCTGTCCCTCCCCGAGCGATCCTCTCTGTCGTCTCCTGCCCGAGCTGGCCAGGGAAACCACCTCCCCATGTCCCATCAGCTCCCTGCATCGAGTGACCAGAATTCACTGCCACCCAGCTCTATGGTCTCCTGGGTCTCCATCCACTCCCGATTACTCGGCGATGTCCCGTGCTGCGGTCACCAAGGTCCAAGGTGCTAGCTGAGGGCCTGGGTGGCTCTTTTCTCAGGGATCCTCTACTCAGAGTTGAAGCCTCATTTCCCGAGCCGCCCTGGGTGGGGACAGGGGCAGGGATGGGGGCAGTCGCTGGGGCATCGGAGGGAAGAGATTGTCCTCGACCTTCACTGTGTGCATGCTTGGGGGAGGGACTGAAGCCTTTGAATGGGAGAGAAGTGACATCTGATTTCTGTGGAAGAGAATTCAGCCCTGCCTGGGGCCACAGGGAGGTTGGGAGACTCAGGAGGGCCCCTCCCAGGGGCTCACCCGAGCCAGGGGCTCACCCGAGCATCCCTTGGAGGGCATGGGCGCCATCCGGCCCCACAGGGAAAAGCTGGGCACCACCTCTTACTTGGGGAATCCCCATGTGACCTCTGTGCAATCCTAGGGAATTCACCATATGCCAGTTTTCAAAATTAATTACTACTAGTAGAGCTGCATCTTAGTGAAATATTTCAAAACCATCGTCAATCATTGCAAGCGGATGACCTGGTGAGGCCCCCCATCATAGTCGAGGACCTGATGGGATTTTGTAGCTGGGGTTTCCCCGTGTGTACATTTCCTGAAGTTACACGTCCTCACACATCCCTGACGCACAGCAGCTTAGAAAACGCCAGCGGAGAGCTTAGAGCAGACCCGTCCCCGTTAGTGTGTGTGTGTGTGTTGGGGTGGGTTCTAACTCAAGGTCAACCTCATTTGAACTTGTACGTTGTTTTCCAAATGGGTGCATGTCCTCTTCACCCGAACCAGGGGGGAGAAGCAGGATAATAGCGCACAGGATTTGCAGTTGCTTATCACAAAGTCCTTATTTTAATGAACATTTTCTTCCTCTCTCAGGAATAGTTTTTATTCTAGCCGAGGAATCGTGGATGACAGTGGAGCCACTAGCTTCATGAAGCTGAACACAAGTGCGGGCAATGTCGATCTCTACAAGAAACTATATCACAGGTATTCCGCGATTTCTTTTTCCCTTTAAGAAAATCTGTAACGAGAGCGAGTAGGAGACACCACGGAGCATCACAGTGCCGAGCCCGATTTCTCTGAGCCGTAATTCCGGGTGTCTCGGAGTCTTTCTTTGGAAGCAGATTGGCCTCCAAAGCGGGCCCGGTTGCTCCGCGTTCATTTTGGGGAAGCAGCTAAGGGTTATTCACATTTTATTGGTGTCGTTGATGGCATTGGATGGCGTTGTAGAATGCAGAGTCCTTACTGCTTTGTTTGCTTTCTCTTTCCCTTTTTTTTTTTTTTTTAAGATTTATTTGAGTGAGAGTGAACATAAGTGGGAGAGGGGAGGTCGGGGGTCGGGGTAGCAGAGGGAGAGGGAGAAGCAGGCTTCCCCAGGAGCAGGGAGCCCGATGTGGGGCTTGATTCCGGGACCTTGGGATCATGACGTGAGCCGACGGCAGACACGTCACCGACTGAGCCACAGTGGTGCCCCCTTATTGCTTTTCTTTACTCCCTGGACTACAGGTATATAGGGTACATGTCACGGTGTGTGTCCAGGAATCCCAGAGAAAGCCTCAGGGTCTCCGCCAGGGTGACCAATTGATCCTGCTTTTTTCCCGGTACTTCGCCAGTTTCAGCCCAGAAGTCCTGCTTCCTGGGGGTCCCATCAGTGTCCTGCAGTCTTCCTAGGACCATCATTATTATCTGAGTGTTCTCTAACGTAAAAGTCACGGTGTCCTTTGTGCACAAGCCTGGGCCAGCTCCCAGGTCCCTATCACTCACCCGCAGCTGGCCAGCCACGCCATCTCCTCCCTGTCGGCAGGTGCCAGGGGCTGCTCTTGACGGGAGGGTGAAGTAACCATGCTGCCCCTCCTTTCCTTTGAGTGGGAGGCCGGCAGCAGTTTGCATTCCTGGTGGCTGCTGATCGCGGTGGCCAGGGGCTGACTTCCGCCCAAGCTGCCCAGGAATGTGACAGGGTGAGCCCAGGGGGAGGGCTGTGCTCGCCAGGTGCACACATCTAAACACACTGCCTGGGCTCTTTGTCAGTGCTGGGTGCCTCCGTTCTTCCTGCTAACACGCGCAGCCTGGGGGCTGAGCAGGGACCGGAGGCTGTCTCCTCCCCACAGGAGCCCCAGGGACTCACGAGGTGGCTACCGGGTTGGGAGGGAGACGAGGTCATTGCCTGGCATGGGGTGTCCTGTGCATGGGGGCGGGCGGTTGGGTGGAAGGCTCCTTTCTCTTTGATACCCGAGTCGCAGGCTCCCAGTGGGGCTCACCCGAGCAGCCGCGGGGTGCCCACAAGCTGGAGACTGCACACTGCACCTCCACAGAGGACAGCCGGCTTCACAATTCTTAGAAAACATCTTTTAATGGGAACGTGTCTTCTCTTGGCATGGCCAGGGCCTGCGGTGTCCATGGACCCACGGGGCCTCTCGGTGGGGGGGGGTGTCAGAGGGGACTTTATATTTCAGACTTGGGCTGTGTTGGATCATTTTGGGGAGGTTCAAGGAAGCCAGGCTTTGCTCCGGACTGGACGTGGTTAGGAAACGGGTGATTTTGTGGCTGGTATCTTAACCTTTTTCTAAAAGGGACGGCAGGATCGGCAAATAAGTGCCGCCACTCCTGGTGGCCAGCAGAGGGGGCTGTTGGTCACCGTGCGGCTTGGACGCGGTTCCACTGAGATCATCCTGTTCAGGGGGACACACGGCCAGGAGCAGGTGCCTGCTTGTTAGAGCTGCTTCTGTGCCTCACGATGTATTAGGGGAAAATTCCCTCTGGCACTTTGGCTCTCGGCTGTAACCTCAAACACTCACCTCCCAGTCGAGTCCCTTTTCTTTGGCCCCTGAGCCGGTGATTGGTCGCTTTGCTTTCTCTGCCGTTAGTTGGAAAGCAGTCACAGGAACCGGGAAATTTCCAGATGGCTTCCAGACAAAACCAGAGGATGATTTCAAGTTCTGGGATTAAAAATGGTAGCTCGTGTCCCTGGGTGCCTACCCTGACCGGCATGCTGATGTGGTACCCCAATATCCCACTCTACAGGTGGGAGACACTGAGGCACAGGGAGGTGAAGTAATGAGCCCAAAGGCACACAGCGGCGACTTGAGACCTGGGCTTTGACGCGGTGTCTGCCCTTGGCCTGCGTTCCCCGTGTAGACCTACTCTCCTTACCTGAATCTTCAGTTGTGCCCCTTCTGTGCCTGCGGAGGCAGGGCAGTGAGAACATTGGGGAAAAAAATGTTTACTTCGAAGTATTTTGAGAGTCAAGCATCTCCTATAATAATTATCATGGCGACCAGAATGTCCCCTGTTCTTTTGCAGTGATATCTGTGCTTCAAAAACGGTGGTTTCTTTACGCTGTATAGGTGAGTGATTCTTGCTTACCCTTTTTTTCCTAAATAGGGACACACTGTAGCTTCAGAAACACCCCCCCGCCCCATGTCTGGGGAGGTGGGGCGACGGGTTGGGATGTGTCTGGAAAGCTTGTGCCCTGTCTGCACCCCACTCCCTGACAGGAACACCCTTCTGGAGTAACAGTGTGCTAGAGATGCCTCAGCCTCGGGTCCAGAACAGCCGTCCTCACGGGACAGGCCGCCCTCTCCCGCCATCCACACGTGGGGCTGGGGGCTTGGCTGTTTCCATCTTCGTGCTGGGATTACTTTCAGCTTCCAAACCTTTATCAGTGTGGGCGGCCCCGTCCCTGTACTCCCCTCTCTGGGGTGGCCCAGTCCTGTTTTCCAACGGGACACTGGTTCTGAAGCCCAGCTTTTCATTTTCAGTGTGAAGAGGTGAAACTAGCAGCCGTTGTGTGTGTGTGTGTGTGGGGGGGGGGGCTGGGCCGCGCTGACCCAGCGTCCCGGCCTCCACTTCCCAGCAGGGCTCAGCTCAAGGTTCTTTAGGCCCCAAGGGAGCGTGGTGCCCACCCCACCCTCTAGCCCTCGCTGTTCGCCTCCTGGGGCATGAGACCCCCACACTGGAGCGGTTTGCAGGTGGATTGGAGGGACACTCATGGAACCCCAGCACCTTCATGCCTTCGGGGATGGGGACAGGGCAGGGGGCTGGAGGGGCTTGGAGACTGACCCAGGGAAGCCCCTGGGACTTCAGCATCCCTTTCCAGCTGCCCTTTCTCCTTTGGTTCTGGTCCACCGGGAACTTCTCCCTGGGCTTCTGAGGCCCCCGCAGC
>PITA01035576.1:0-10389 GCA_004023965.1 Spilogale gracilis
TTAAAAATAGAGCTACCCTATGACCCTGCAATTGCACTACTGGGCATTTACCCCAAAGATACGTAGTGAAAAGAAGGGCCATATGCAGCCCAATGTTCATCGCAGCAATGGCCACAATCGCCAAACTGTGGAAAGAGCCAAGGTGCCCATCAACAGATGAATGGATAAAGAAGATGTGGTACATATATACAATGGAATACTATGCCTCCATCAGAAAAGATGAATACCCAACTTTTGAAACAACACATGGACCGGACTGGAAGAGATTATGTGAGTGAAATAAGCCAAGCAGAGAAAGTCAAGTATCACATGGTTTCACTTACTTGCGGTGCATGAGGGGCACACTGGAGGACAGTGGCAGAAGGAAAGGAAATGGGAAGTAGGGTAATCCAGGGAGAGAAACGAAACAAAAGAGACTTTGGACTCAGAAACAAACTGAGGGTCTTGGAGGGAGGGGGGTGGAGGGTACTGAGGGCACCTATTGCATGCTACACTGGGTGTGGGGCATAAACAATGAATCTTGGAACACTGGGGAAAAAAAAGCAGCGGTGCACAAAAGGGTACGAGAGGCTGGGAGGCTGGTTGGGAGACTGGCTGGGAGGTCTGGCATTTCCTTCTAAGACTAGCAGGTCCTATTTTCTAGGAAAGGTAAGTTAGCCAAAACAGAGTTGGAGGACTGTCATTTGCATGTGTGAGGATTCTTTGACAGGTGTTTCCTGTAATTTAGGTTTAGATTTGTAATGTGGGCTGGTCCAGGGGCAGCCTCCATTTTCTGGGTCCTAAAATATGAAATAACTTTATCAGAAGATTTCAAATACAGGCGCCTGGGTGGCTCAGTCGTTAAGCATTTGCTTTCATCTCAGGTCATGATCCCAGGGTCCTGGGATCAAGTCCCACATTGGGTTCCCTGCTCAGCGGAGAGCCTGCTACTCCCTCTGCCTCGCACTTGTGCATGCTCTCTCTCTCTCTCTAAAATAAATAAGCTCTTTAAATTTTTTTTTAAAAAAAGATTTCAAATACTATGAGACCAAAACTTTATGAGAACTTAGTATTTTTTGAAGTGGCTGATATGCCCAAGAACTGTAATACCACTTACATGCTAACTAGCATATGCTTCCTTATGCGGGCAATTAATTTTTCAGGTATATGTACACTTTCTCTCCAACTAAATTATAAACTTCTTGAGGAAAGAGGTCAATCTTAAAAAATAAGTTGATATATTTTGACTTCTAGTTTACAAATTTCTTACCTATTAACATTAATGATAGTAGTTTTTTTAAAAAGCTAATATCTACTGTAAGCACACATTTTAAATAAAATATGGCTATTTTAGTTAAAAGCACTTTAAGTAAAGATGATTTCAGGATTGCTGGTGTGCATGACAAATAAATTTGCAATCCCCCTACAGTGAACCACGTTGCTATGTAGTATAGTAAGACACCTAATTGTCCATTTTTAAACCTCGAGGGGCCAATGACTTAAATTAAAAAATAAACAGAAGATTAAGCAGTGTCTAGTTGTTCTTAAAATTTTTACCTTCACAATAACCAGTTAGAAGAAATAATGGGAGGACATAGCAACATGAAAAGAACATAAATGGGAGCGCCTTAGTGGCTCAGTTGGTGAAGCCTCTGCCTTCAGCTCAAGTCTGGGCAGGACTCAGGGTCCTGGGATGGAGTCCCGCATCAGGCTCCCTGCTCATGGGAGGGCAGTCTGCTTCCCCCTCTCTCTCTGCCTTCCCCCTGCTAGATAAATACAATCTTTAAAAAAATCTTTAAAAAAACATAAATGATATAACAGAAAAGTGTAACAACAGCAAACAAAATAATAAAAAAACAGAAGATCTAGGAATGAATTCACCAAGGCATCTGCCCATTTTAAGACTTAAAAATGGGAAGTTGCGGGACACAAGAAATAAATGGAGAAAAACACGAATAGATGTTCTTGGATAAAGAGATTTAACATCAGAAATGTCAGTTTTCCCTAAATTAACGTATACATTTCTATGTTTCCAATAAGAATGATGCTGGCAGAAATGTTAGCTGGGGGAATGGGAAACTAGACAAAATTGATTACAAAGTCCACACGGAAGAATAAATCAGAAGGGGATGCAAGAATTTTTCGAAAGATAAGAGAAATAAGGGGAAATTTGTCCCACCAGATAGTGAAACATACTATAAAGTGACAATCATTAAAACAGAATGGTATAGGTGCAAGGATAACTGAATAGGATAGATAAGTAATGGGTCCAAATATTTACACAACTAAATGACATGATTAAACACGGCATCTCAGATTATGGGGAAAGATTAATTATTAACGTAAATTATATAGGAAAAATGGCTAGCCATTGGGAAAAATAGTAAGTTGTTAGCCTACCTCACACTTTACACCAAGATAAATTCCTGACATAAGAAACCCAACTGTAAAAGCGCCACAATCAACCACGGGATGGGTTTCTGACAAAGTGTCGGGAGAGTTCGGTGCGGAGAGAACAGTCCTTCTGACAAATGGTACTGCAGCGACCAGGGAGCAACGTGCAAAATAATGAAACAAAAATCAACTCAAAACAGACCGAAAACTGAAATGTAAGAGCTCAAACTATAAACCGACAAGAAGCAAACATAGGTGCAAATCTTTATGACCTTGGACTGAGCAATGGTTTCTTAATTATGATACCAAAACAGAAACAAAAGAAAAAAATAGATAAAATGGACATCAAAATTTAAAATCTTCTGTGATGGAAAAGGCACCATCAGGAAAGTGAAAAGACAATCCATAGAATGGGGTAAAATTTTTGTAAATCACATATCTAATAAGGAACCTGCATCAGAATAAGTAACGATTATAATTCAATAATGAAAAAACAAATAATCTTTCCAATAGGCAAGTATCTGAATAGACAGCTGTCCAGAGAAAATATATAAGTGGTCAATAAGCACACAAACCCACGCCGAACATCATGAGCTCTCAGGAAAATGCAAACATAAGGACAGAGATACTACTTCACACCCACTAGCACAACTAATATCAAAAAAAGCAGACAATGAGGGGCGCCTGGGCGGCTCAGTGGGTTAAGCCTCTGCCTTCGGCTCAGGTCATGATCCGGGGGTCCTGGGATCGAGGCCCGCATCGGGCTCCTTGCTCAGCAGGGAGTCTGCTTCTCCCTCCCCCTCTATGTTCTCTCTCTCTCTCTCCCTCAAGTAAATAAATAAAATCTTTTAAAAATTTAAAAAAAAGCAAACAATAAAAAAAATGTCTGGATATGGAGAGAGAGAAACCCTCATATATTCCTCGTGGAAATGTAAAGTGACGTGACCACTCTGGAAAATAGTCTATTAGCTCCTTGAACAGTTAAACACACTCACCATAAGATTGGGTGTTCTATGCCTGTGTACGTATCCCACGAGAAATGAAATGAAATGAAATGAAATGAAAGCACGTGTCCACATAAAAATTTGTCCATGAAAGGGCACAGAATCATTAAGCTCAACAGCCAAAAGCGAAACCACCCCAATGTCCACCACCTGAAAAATGGATAACATGTTGTGACACATCCATAGGTGGAATATTATTCATCAATACGAAGAAAGGAAGTTCAGATCTATACTACAAGATAGATGACCCCTGACGACATTATGCTAAATGAAAGAAGCCGGTCAGAAACAACCATAAGTTAGATCATCCCGTTTCTACAGAATATGCAGAAAGGACATGCATGTGGACGAAAGGCAGCTGCCTGGATTGGGAGACTGGAGTAAAATGATGAGCGAATTCTAATGTGCACAGGACTTCCTTTGCGGTAACAAGAAAGTTCTGGAACAGACTGTGGAGACAGGTGCACCCTTCTGTGAACACACAAAATGTCACTAAGCTGTACACTTTCACGTGATGAACTGTCTGCTGTATGAACTACAGCTCAATAAAGCTGTTTTTTTTTAAAGAGAAACTACAGGAGACTCTACATAATTATATAACTGTATAATCTTTGAGTGAGGAAGGCTTAGGAATGATGTGACTCAGAAGACCAACAACAAAAAATAGGCTGGGATATAAATAAAAATTTTCATAGAAACATCAGCATATACAAAGTCCGTGTCAACAAAAAAGTGGGAAAAATATTTGCAACTCACATTACAAAGAATGATTTCCCTCATAAGAATGGCCTCAAATCAATAATCATCCAACAGAAAAAGTCCACCAACAGAGAGAACACATAAAAGAAAATATAAATGCTTTTTATTTTTATTTAGTTTTAAAAAAGATTTTATTTATTATTTGACAGAGAGAAGCACAGCAAGAGAGGGAACACAAGCAAGAGGAGTGAGAGAGGGAGAAGCAGGCTTCCTGCGGAGCAAGGAGCCCGATACGGGGCTCGATCCCAGGTCTCCAGGATCATGACCTGAGCCGAAGGCAGTCGCTTAACCAACTGAGCCACCCTGGCACCCCTAAATGCTTTTTAAATACCTCAAAAGATACTCAAAGTCAGGAATAAAAAGGGGAACACAAATTAAAACCAAGGGATATCATTTTTTTCACCTATGAAATGGCTATATATGAAAAAAATCTTCCCACTTTCTTCTGTCCATGAGAGTCTGGCCTCCCCCCTGCTTTCTCAGTCCTCGCTGCTGGGAGTGTAATTGGTACAGTGTCTCTGGAGGGCAGGGGCACTGCGTACTCCAGCAATGCCGCTGCTGGGAATTACGCCCTGGACAAGCCTGGGCACTCAGGAAGTCATAGGCACAGTAGGCTACTCCCGGGTATCAACCAAAAGGCTGGATGCAATCAAACATCTGTAAGCAGGGAATTGGTTAAACAAACTACAGTCTGCTCCTATCATGAAACCCCCTGCGACCAGCAAGATCTACTGTGATGTGAAGAAAGAAAATGCAGAATGGAGATCATGGTCTTTCCTGTTTGTGCAAAAGGGGAATGGGGTGGAGGAAAAATAAATACGAGTTTGAATTTGCTTGAAAATGAATTACCCTCTGGAGGAATATACAAGAAACCATTCATATTTACTATGACTAGGGAGAGGGCAGGGACAGAGACTTTTATTTATTTATTTATTTATTGGTTTGCAAATAGCCTTTTGAGTCCTGTGAATGTCCTTAATATCTTATAAATAAATATTCTTGCTGTTATGCTTGGTCGCTGGAGGGCTTCTCAGATCCACTCGGGCATCGGGAGCCTCAGTAAATCACAACAGCAAGAGAGCCCACGTGGGGTTCCACTCAGGAAACGTATGTGACACACGGAGGGAAAGGGCATGAATAGGGCAGCCAGACTTAACAAAGAAGCATACCAGATTCCCAATTAAATGTGAACTTTGGATAAATCACATTTTTTATCATGCAAGATTTAGGACATATTTATACTATATATATATATTTTTGAAGATTTTATTTATTTATTTGACAGAGAGAGAGATCACAAGTAGGCAGAGAGGCAGGCAGAGAGAGAGGAGGAAGCAGGCTCCCTGCTGAGCAGAGAACCCAAAGACTTGGGCCTCTATCCCAGGACCCTGAGATCATGACCTGAGCCGAAGGCAGAGGCTTTAACCCACTGGGCCACCCAGGCGCCCCTTTATACTCTATTTTATCAGGTCATTCTAGCTTGGAGAAAATGTTGAGGCTGCAGGGGGCAGCTAATCAGAAACACATGACAGAAACATTCTGTGGCTGGCTCTGATGAGGAAGGGAGCTATCTAGAAAGAACCTGGGAGCTTGTCTAGGAGCTGAGAGCAGCCGCGGGGACGGCTGGCAGGAAAGGGGGGACCCCAGTCCTAGAGGTGCCAGGGACTGGCTTCTGCCAACAGCCTGAATGAGCTGGGACGCAGTCTTCCCCACAGCCTCCAGATGAGAATGAGCTCAGCTGATAACAGGAAGTGGGTCGAGGGAGCCCCTAAGTCACGCTAATGACTGCGTAGCGTTTTAAGCCCCTGAGTTTGTGCTCTTTTGTTCTGCAGCAGCAGGCGCAGCAGGAAGGACGGTGGACATCTATCTACTAGCCTCAAGAAATACCATGCAGAGCCTCACAGATGTCCCGCAGCCTAGAAAAACTAACGAATCAGAGCGAGAAGAAATCCGAGGCATACCACGGTGAGATGGAAAGCAACCCAGCCCGCCAAGGCCCGCCTCTTCATACGGACTCCGCTTGGACAACCCAGGCTAACTGGGACATATGCATATACAACAACAGACCTATATTAACACATGGCTAAACTTCTAGGCAGAAGCAACGAGAAGTCGTCTCTATCTCTTTCTCTCTAAAATAAATAAATGAATCTTAAAAGAAAAAAGTACGAATGGTCAACTGAGTGGAAGAAGACTAGTGTAAGAAGGTCAAAAAAGTTTCTCCAGATTTGGAAAAGCAGATGCACTGTAGCAATGGATAGAAAAGTCCAGGGGCGCCTGGGTGGCTCAGTTGTTAAGTGTATGTCTTCGGCTCAGGTCATGGTCCCAGGGTCCTGGGAAAGAGCCCCGCATCAGGCTCCCTGACCAATGGGAGGCCTGCTTCTCTGTCTCCTACTCCCCGTGCTTGTGTTCCCTCTCTTGCTGTGTCCCTCTCTGTCAAATACATAAAATCTTTAAGAAAAAGGAAGGAAGGTCGCCCATGGCTTAGTAGGTTGGAGCCTCTGCCTTCGGCTCAGGTCATGATCTCGGAGTCCTGGGGGCCTCATCTCAGAGTCCTGGGATCAAGGCCTGCATCGGGCTCTCTGCTCACTGGGGAGCCTGCTTCCTCCTCTCTCCCTCTGCCTGCCTCTCTGCCTACTTGTGATCTCTCTGTCAAATAAATAAAATCTTGAAAAAAAAAAAGGAAGGAAAAAAGGAAGAGAGGGAGGGAGGGAGGTCAGTCAGCAGAGATTCATAAACACATATGACCTAGAATTTGGAGGTGTCACAGCTTTAGGACAAGAAGTTTGAAGATACTGAACTAATGGAAAATACTTCAACCTCCTGATAAGTACAGATACACTTGAGAGAGATGGTAAAGAGAATAGTTCTTTTAAAGGTAAGACATCATCAGAGGCTATTCTGAAAAACTATGAAGAAAAACAAGTATGTTATCTTGACCAGAAGGCAGTGCATTTATACAACTCATACTTTGGCTTAATGACAAAAGCCAAAAAAATGATAAGGTATGCTGACAGAATCCTAGAATAGGAGGGTCATCGTCATCCAGGAAAGGAATAATATGTGCCTCCTCACTTCAGGAAGAAACATACTGCAAAGGGTAACACATCAAATTTGTAGGTGGCAATGCTGAAGTTAATTTGTTAATCTCCCCTCCATTCTCATAATTCTGGTGCTTTAAATTATGGCATGAAATGACTCCACCTTTAAAAATTCATGTGGAGGTTTGAATTATGCCCTCACTCAAGCTACACTGCTTAAATTAAGTAGATTTTTACTAGAATCCTTTGTTTTTGTTTTCGGGTTCTTTTTGAACTTCAGGAAAAGAATGTGCAGCTGCTTGGACACAGAAAAGCTTTCCAACAACTAATGTTCCTGCCAAGGTCATTTGGAAGGGAACAGAGATAAAACGCCAATACTGTATCTTTATCTACCTGTGTATTATTTCTTTAAAAAGCTTTGCTCTGAGGGCACCTGGGTGGCTCAAGCCTCTGCCTTCGGCTCAGATCATGATCTCAGGGTCCTGGGAGTGAGGCTCACATCGGGCTCTCCGCTCAGCAGGGAGCCTGCTTCCTCCTCTCTGCCTACTTGTGATCTGTCAAATAAATAAATAAAATCTTTAAAAAAAAAAAAAAAAACCTTTGCTCTGAAACTCAAACGTCTATTGTTAAGAGACCCTGAAAAATAATACAAAAGTAGGTGTTATGTTGGCCTAACCCTTTTTACCACTAAGTAGAAATAAATAATTTCTCACTATTGAATTCACAGGACTAATGTCTAAAAATACAGATTAAAAAAAAAAAAAGAACAAGAAATTACAAACTACTCTAGGCCTCCTAAAGCAAAACTCCTTCCTTGTGGTATTAAATATAATTATCTGGAATTGCATACCTTTAAGATTGTGATTATTTTAGCATTGTTTTGTTGTTATAAAAATATTGCAAGGAAAAATTATGCATTTTATGATGGCTTGACATTATAAATCAGGACAAGCTTTTGTCACATTAAAATAATTCTACTTTGGGGGGTGCCTGGGTGGCTCAGTTGGTTAAGTGACTGCCTTCGGCTCAGGTCATGGTCCTCGAGACCTGGGATCGAGTCCCACATCGGGCTCCCTGCTCGGTGGGAAGCCTGCTTCTCCTTCTCTCATTCCTCCTGCTTGTGTTCCCTCTCTGGCTGTGTTTCTCTCTGTCAAATGAATACATAAAATCTTTAAAAAAAAATTTAAAAATAATTCTATTTTTTGGGCACCTGGGTGGCTCAGAGGATTAAAGCCTCTGCCATCGGCTCAGGTCATGGTCTCAGGGTCCTGGGATCGAGGTTCACATTGGGGGGAGGGGGGGGTCTCTGCTCAGCGGGGAGCCTGCTTCCTCCTCTCTGCCTGCCTCTCTGCCTACTTGTGATCTCTGTCTATAACAAATAAATAATCTTTTAAAAATAAATACATACATACATAAATAATTCTATTTTTCAGGCCAAGTTATTTTGAAGACAGAAAATATACCCTGAAAAAAAACATTTCAAGAATGTTAAGAACTTTTATTGAATTGTTACTGCATGTGAGGCAGTGAGCAAAGTGCTCCTATATGTTTTGTTGAACTCCTAGAGGAATTCTATTAAGTAGGTCCTATTCTTACCCTTATTTTACCGATAAAGAAGCCGAGGCTTGGGGGGCCTAGGGAATTTGCCACAGAGTGGCAGGGCCATGACCAAACCAGGGCACCTGCCTGGAATGGCATCAACTGCTCCCCAACATGAAAGAGTCACTTCTGCTTCTACCTATTTATTTAAAGAGCATGTGTCTTCTCTGCCTGGCTAGAAAAAAATTAAGTCAAGAAAATTTGACAACAAATCCATTCTTATACATTAAGAAGTTACTGAAGCTCTCTTTTGACTATTTTTAATATGTAAAGATTTTGGCTGAATCATTTTTGTTTTTCTGAAAGAAATTTAAGTCCCCGCACTGGCATTATACCAGGCAAGGTGTGAAGAATCTCCTGTGGCTCTAAAAAGTCTTAATAAATGTTCACATCTCTTTTTCAATGACAGAGGAATTCAACTTTCTCTAGGACTCTTACATCTGTGACTGAGTTATCTCCAGTTTGAATTTATATGAAAAGTGATATAAAATAAATACTGGGCGCCTAGGTGGCTCAGTCGGTAAGCATCTGCCTTAGACTCAGGTCAGGATCCTTGCACTCTGGGACGTAGCCCGCATCAGGCTCCCTGCTCAGGGGGAAGCCTGCTTCTCCCTCCCCTACCCCCTTCCCTCTCCTGTTGCTGCTCTCTCCCTTTCTTTCTCTGTCAAATAAATAAAGAAAATCTTTCAAATACATTTAAAATAATAAACACAAAATAAATATTGTATTTGTCATAACTTTAGTGGTCTCCATGACTGGTCTTCTTGTCATAAACAGTTTGGAGTGTTTAGTGAACATGCATTTCAAAAATAAAGGAATATATTGAAGTTCACCTCAGAAATCCATGGGTTTTTTGAGAAGAAGGGTTGTCTACAATTTGCTTTTCCTATTACCAAAAACATCATTCAACTTTTTAATGTAAGCACTCTTTAAACCACTAACATTTAACCCACAAACAAAAATGTTTAGATAAAGAAACCGGCACTAAATCTAGACACGAGTAGGTATATCGTATTCTTTTCTGTTTCCATCTCATTAAGAGAAAGGATGATGGAAAGAATGACGACTCTCCTAATATCAGGCCGATGCTCTTGATTAATAATATCTTGATTAATACACACTCCGTGGAGCAAGTTCAAAGACAAAGCGACAAAAACCACGAAAAGGTTTTAAGCTTCAGATTACGGTGAGGTGCAGAGACATAAAGGAATTTGGCAGATGATAGCAGTTATCACATACGTATTACTAAACGAAGTTCAAAGAACCCTATTCCACAGGCCTAAGAAATGCGGTTCACCAGGCTGGGTGGTGGAATGTTCCCGACTCCACCCTACTCAGCGGCAACCCCTCCCGCAGCACCGGGGAACGCCCTTCCCGCCGCGTCCAGAAGGTCCTCGACCAACTCACCTCCGAAACTCGGCGCGGGGGTCCTGTGTCCTCGGGCTCCTCGCCGTCCCCGCGTCCCATCCGTCCGCCCGCGGGCTGCAGGCCCCACGGACGCCCGGCAGCCCCGGCCCGGGCGGCGGGCTCGCGGGGAGCATCACCTGCCGTCCCACCTGCTCCTCGGCGGCGACACCTGCCTGCCTGGCGCGCTCCACCGCGCTAACCCCGCG
>PITA01035577.1:0-10371 GCA_004023965.1 Spilogale gracilis
AGAATTCTTGGGCTGAAGTTAATTGTCTGATTTTATTAAATCCTAGATTGGCAACCATTAAAATAGACTACCAGAGAAGGGTATTAAATATATGTTACTGTCATGTTATTTAACCTTGGAAACATAACTGATATATTTCATAAATATACTTTATAACTATTTCATTGAACATACGCTTAAGTTCTATGCATATAAACTGTGGCATACCAAATTTTAACATTGACTTCAATCACCTGAGGAGTGTAAGCATACCGGATGCCCTAGTCCTAGCCAATAGCTTCAGGTTGTAGAGCAAGAAGCCAAACATTCTAAAAAACCACAAAAATAAAGGGCTTCCCATACCCGTATGCTGATCTCTACCAAAGTTCTAGAAATCTGGTATAAAGCAATGCAAAAATGTTACCTAAGGAAAAATGGTTTAAAACTCCTATGGCTCCTATTCTCCTGGCAGAGAAATAAATTAGCAATCCCAAATAGGAAAGCATTACTCAGACAATCTCTACAAGCAAAAATGTGTAAAAGTTGCTACTCAAAGAGTGGCTCATGTGCCACATTTACACAAGAAAAATTCTGTCTTGGAAAAATGTAACCTTTTAATGCTATATAATTAATTCTTAATGGAAAGTGAGAAAAGAGGGAATTACTTTTAACAGAATCTAGGAATATAAACTGTGCTCCTTTGTTAGCATGGATATTCACAGCTAAATCCATACCAAGCAATCCAGCTTAAAGTTTGAACACTGCCACTAACTACAACGCAATATCTTTTTTACAATATTCAAAAAAAGGAAATTGATTATCTATAATCTTCCTCTCAACTACAGAAAAAAATGATCCATAGCCTCTGACTTCCCACGATTGTGATAATGATAATATAGAGTTTACAGTGCTTGAGACAAATTCATTTCATCTTGCGAGGAGTGAAGAAAACAAGGCTCGCTTAGGTAACATGACTTGCCTGTCATGTGAGCTCCAGTAGGCCGCAGACACAAAGATCCTGGGAATTCAGAAGTGACCAAACTAGATAAGGAATCTGTTTTCACATAGTACCTGTTCCAGAGACTGACTAAATGAGCGAGAAAAGTTCATATCCTCTTAAGTGCTAAGAAGAAATACAAACAATAACACAGATTGTGGGGTCAGGACAGGAAGGGCTCATTTACATCTCAAAATCAAAAGAGGGCTCTGAAAGGATGCCAGTTGAGCTGACAGTTCAGTCCCATGAAAGAGCCACACTTGCCCTGAATGGAAAACAGTTTCCTTTCCATGGATGGAGTAAGTTTGGCTAATTCTATGAACACACGAGAGGTCAGGGAAGCATGAGTGTAAGAGCAAGAGAAAAAAACAGCAGGAGCTAAAATGAAGTATCAGAGATTACATGTAGTACGTTAAATTTAGAACTGAATTTCCTAAATGCAAATTGAATCCAGGAGGGTTTTAAGCACAGGTGCCTCATGATCAGGCTTTTCACACTGAATGCTTCATCCCACTTCCCAAATCAAAGAGCTCTATAGATTTTCAACAGTTCATTCTGAAGAGAAAACAAGAGACCGATCAATGGTCAATTATTATCCTGTTTTTACTTTCCATATCTCTTCCATTTCTTTACCCTTTGTGTTGTATCACTTTCTACTGTCACAGTCTCTGATATGTTACTAAAATCAAAATAACTACTGGGGCACCTGGGCGGCTCAGTGGCTTAAGCATCGAACTCTTGATTTCAGCTCAGGTCATGTTCTCAGGTCGCCCAGCATGGAGCCTGCTTAAGATTCTCTCTTTCCCTCTGCCTCTGCCCTTCGCCCACTAAAAAATAATAATAAAAATGAAAATAAATAAAAATAACCACTTATACTAAACTTCTATAAGCAGTGGACACAAGTGAAAGGAGCTATCAGGAATGCAATAAAAAATTCCAAGATAAAGGACTGTGAGGAAAGATGCCATCTGAAAATTTGGTTGCTGTGCTTGGCTATGAAACCCTCAGATGACATTGAAGACTAAAAATAGTCCTCTCCTGAGACACTAATATTCATGTTTATTTATATTATTCTATTTTAACTGTATTGTAAGACAGGAAAAAGGTGGAAAAACAAACTCTGCTCCTCACAATTTCAGGCACACAAACACATACATATCTATTGTGTTCTATGTTTCCAACATTATGCTAGAAGGAAGCATTAAGTGGGACAGATAAAATTTAGAAGACCAAACTCCTGGCAACCAGAAAAAGAATTAACTCATGTATACATGCATATGTAGAGTTTGGTTTGAGTTGTCATTAAGACAACAGAACTGTAGTTAGAACTTTCGGAATTTCACAGGTCCAATCAAACCCCCCCAAAAAATATATATAATTAGTCAATGCCACCTTGATTGCGTGTAACAATTTGTGGCTATCTAAACAAATGACATTTGTTATACTTTTCTAAATGACCATCTGGAGTGGTAAGGCAGACAGGTAATTATAAATCATCATCTTATAGACAGGTTAAGAGATTCAAAGGTGCTATTATTTTATACATGGCAGAGGTTACTTTTACACTGCAGGGTGGGGGACTACTTTCTTGATTCATTTGTAGAGTACCTTACATAGCAGCCATTAAAGCCACACAAGAGAAAATGAAGAGCATGCTGTAACTTGGATGTCAGTAGTTTGGTGGAAAGGTTTAAAATCCCATCTGGCCAAAGGAACTTCTCAATACTCAAGCCACAAAATATACAGGTGTGTGTAATCACTCAAAATGAGACAGTAAAAGATAGATAAGGAACATGAAGAACAGTGTATTTTATTTACCTAGGACAGTAACTCCACTGAAATCAGGCCACAGGATTCTGTTGGTAATTTAAGCTCTGCTTAAAATATAGCCCTCTTTCTTATCCCTAAAGTCCTCTTTATTAATATATATTAGCCTAATTTTTATTTTTTGATTCATCTCTAATTTTTAAAACAGTATTAGAAAACTAAAGACATCAGTTTCCAAAGAGATAGTTAATAATAATCTTTTTAAGATTTTACTTATTTATCAGAGAGAGAGACAGGCAGGCAGAGGGAGAAGCAGGCTCCCCACTGAGCAGGGAGACTGATGTGGGACTCCATCCCAGAGCTCTGTGATCATGACCTGAGCCATAGGCTGATGCTTAACTGCCTAAGCTACCCAGCCATCCCGGTTAATAGTATTTTCAATATCTAACTCAGGGCAAATTGTTCTCCTGTCACTTAATCTTCCAGTTCACACCAAAAAGAATGATGTGCAACAAGTCATGAGGTGTGAGTTCTAGCCCTGGATATCCCGTTTGCCTCCTTAGAAAATGAAATATAAGCATATGCAAAGTTAAATAGCAATACAGGATAATAAACACAAAATAAATGGCATAGACAAAAGAGGAGCCAGGATAAAGGAAATGGGTAGAAATAAGCATTTTATGTTCATCTTAATTGTGGTTTCTAAATACCATTTTCCATTAAAAGGAACTAGGGCTCTTTGGGAAAACAGCAGATTCCTAATCTGGGGTACTTGAGACATAAAACAAAAGTCTCATCATTTAAAACAAAGAAAAGTCTCAAAACTGCTGGGATTAGAGCAAAAGGATGGAAAACTAACCTGAGGGCTCTGTTCGGCAACAATGAAACCATCTGATCCTTAAAAATAATAATAACTACAATGGACTGAAGGATAATAATTTTCTAAATCTAGGCGTTCATAATGATAAATGCAAAAAACACCAGGGGTCACCTTTGGAGGTTGCCAGTATACAAGTAAAAAGAATCAAGCATTTTATTACTTTCCTACATGTATGTTATTCCAGACTATAAGAAAATAGTTTATGAAGCAACCGTTGCTAAATGCCAGAAGAATAAGAGAATTAGAAAATCATATCTTGCAACCCCTAATGAAATAATGGATCTAGGCAAGGATCACCAGGGCTACTAATATTATTAGGTGAAAGGTCAGAGAGAAAATTAAGACAGAGGCCTCAGGTTTGACTACACCTGAACCCACTCATCTACCTCAGTCTCATTACACGAGATTAAGACATGTTCCTCCCACATGACATCACAGCACAGGCACATTTCTTTTCACTTGTGAATTATTATTTTGGCCAATAAAAAGTAAAACCTAAATCTACTCAACTCTCTATATCTACCAAATTCTAAGAAACATGGAAACATGTTAAATGACACGAACAGGGTGAAAGCAGCAAAATCTATATAGTAAAAGCTGGGGCACCTGGGTGGCTCAGTCATTAAGGATATCAGAGTCCCAGAATCGAACCGCATCAGGCTCCCTGACCAGCAGGAAGCCTGCTTCTCATTCTCCCCCTCCTCCTGCCTGTGTTCCCTCTTACTGTGTCTCTCTATCAAATAAGTAAAATCTTTATTAAAAAAAAACAAAACAAACTGTACAATCATGAAATAAATGGTATAAAACCAAAGTAAGGGGATATAAGAGATACATCAATTAAATGCAGTTGTGGAGTTTGTTCGAATCCTGATACAACAACAAATTATACACATTTTTGAAACAATCAGAGAACATTGAAGATGGTCTGAATTTCAGATGTTATTCACCATTTTTAAAAATACACTGGAGGGCGCCTGGGTGGCTCAGTGGCTCAGCGTCTACCTTCAGCTCAGGTCATGATCCCGGAGACCCGGGATCGAGCCCCACATCGGGCTGCCTGCTCTGCAGGAAGCCGGCTTCTCCCTCTACACTCTCACTGCTTGTGTTGCCTCTCTGGTTGTGTTTCTCTATGTGAAATAAATAAAATCTTTAAAAAACAAATACACTGGGTGTGATAGTAGCATGGTGCTTATGTTTGCTTTACCTCCTTAAATATTCAAAGAAAAATGTATATATAAATATAATAAAAGTACAAGCCATGCAGTTGGACAACATATTTGCAACACATAATCAGCAAAGAATTTGTATCCAGAACATACAGTGACCTAATTTAAAGCTGTCTGGGTAATAAAATACCTCAATCTATGCCACTTTTATCAAAAGCCAATTAATGTTTATGCCTACATCAGCTATTCCAAAAATGTAGCTATATGAGTCCTTTTCTGATTTTTCTGATCAATTTGAAGTGTTTCAAAGACTGTGATATTGTCAAGTGAGCACTGTTAAAACAGATGACATCAGTTCAAATTTCCTGGAGAATTTAAGAGACTTGGTCTAACCTGAATAATACACCCCTAAATCAGTATCAATCCTAAGAGAGAAAATAAAATCAACACTAAGCATTTCATTAACATTTCTTACATTCAAACTATAGCTATGAAATACTAGAGAGTTTCCTAGAAATTCTTTACGGTACCTTGGAGCCTCATATATCTGAGATGTACTGGGTATACTGAGGTTCATTTTTAAAGGTCTAGATCATTTTTTTTTTGAAGTATCACTGTGATAGTTACCTGTGATTGCTATTCAGCGGTAACTACTGATTTTTTATCTAATGTTAATTAAAAGTCAGGAACACCGCCCCTCCCCAAATATTATTCCTTTACTTAAGAAAAACTTAAGAGATTTTACAGCATAGTTTTACTACAAATACAATAACTGTTCCTACCCTAAGATATTCTAGGGTTATTGGAAAAATTCTAGATTTGTTAGACTAATGACACATCGATGAAAACTTAACATTTAAGTGGAATAATGGTAATCAGCTTTCCAAAGCTGTAAATTTTTCCCTTTCAAGGAGAACTAATCCCAGAAAATAAAAACACATGGTACTTTCATGGAATGCAAGCGAAGACCTGGCTAAAAAGTAAAATTTGGAGTCACTGACAAACAAAATATCACCAAGGAAAAGGCACCAAAAAGTAGGCAAAGGATAGATCCAAAGTATCATATCACCTAACTGAATAATATACTTAAAGTTCTCAATGATCTCTAAGAATATTTGATGCAAGAATGTGAAATGCCTGGTTTCCATAGTAAAATATTTCTCTAATAGCTTAGTGAAGCATTAGAAAGTTATATATATTTAAAAATTAGCATTCTTTCTATCCATTAATGATGAGTACCTATCTGCTAAAAATCAAAGAGTACAAGCATTGTGTGGCTTAGAAAATAGTAGATTGGGTTTTGCAAGACTGTATACTATCATATGAATTTAAGCAAGAGAAAAAGAAAGAAATCACCTAGGACTTTCCCTGGGACTTGGTTTTCTTTTCCAAAAGGAAAGGTTTGACCAGTTAGACAGCCTGTGTATCCATGATAACCAGCAAAATCAATTTACATGAAGTCTTGGGTTTTTTTTAAACAAAATTGTAATTACACCATTGTGTAATCTGCTATAAAAATATCACAGATATTAAAGAAACAAATCTAAGAGCCAAGATAGTTTATTCCACTGGATTAAAAAACAAACACATAGTGTTGGTTAGATTTACTGTATAGAGTTCATCATGTAATAAATAGTGCTTTCATTTAACCATTCCTTATAACCATCCATATAACCATTCCTTGTCTTAACTCCTCACAACCAGTAGTGGCCAGTACTTCACTACTGATTTATGTTTAGAAGAATCATCTCCCCAACTCCTAAGTGGACTTGCCCATGCAGCACTAGTATTTAAACCCTGGTCAGCAATCACTAGCCTACACAAGTCTCAAACATTGCTGTGCCATAGTTTTTTAATGTGAAAAATTAGTATAAGACCACAGCCCTTTAGGAAAATTAGAAAGATTAAATAAGATAGGAAAGGTTTGGTTTTGTGAGGTTAAATAGCAGTAAGCGCTTACACTTCAATCTTTACCCTCGTTAAATCCTTAATCACAAACAGGAAAGTATATCACACATGGCTTTTGTATTCCACAGAGCCCTTAATGACTCTAAGCCCACAGAGGGCAATGCAATACCTGTGCCATCAACTGACGCAATAAACACTTACTGAGAACCCGTTTGTGTCAGGTTTGGGGGTAGATATGGGGAGAAAATAAATATGAAGAAGAGTGTGACAGCTCTTTCACTGAAGATTTCTAAATCAGCTTGACACTCAAAAAGAAGGATATTAGAAGATAAAGAAATTTTAACATAATTTGGAATAATTGTAACTGGAGGTTGACCAAAGTATTTAAAAATACAAAACACAAATAACAAAAATGCATAGTCATTGTTGTAACTAAACAGGAAAGATTTGAGAATATGGCCATTGTTTCTCTCCCTAAATGAAATTGTCCCTTGCGGGTTAAACTTTAATGGGCACATAGGAATATTTGTCTAATTGGAAACCTGTTTTCTTTTTCTTGGAGCAGGAATCACAGGAAAAACATTGCAGAAATTCAAGTTCCATGATAAGAAGTAAAAACAAAATGCGTTTTCATAGATGGGATGAAATCATATTTCCATGGAATCCTTGAACTGGTTTGTTGCAGTCCAACTTAAGTCGGCAATTTTGGCTAATTTCAACTATAAAAATAAATTTGGCAACTTGAAAATTTTACCCATACTATCTAAAAGGAATTTTCAAATGATAGCTAAATACACAGAAAGCATCTCCCTGGAATAAAGACATATTTTTTAATTTGTTTAATCATTACCAACTTCACCTGGCAAAGATATCATTTACATTGGAAACAAATCCAATGAACTAAGTGGTGCCAGAATAAACAGAATCTAGAATATGGTAGTCTTTTGATTCTAATGTTGGAGCAAGAACAGGGACAAGAACTTCCTCTACCACAGATTAGGAGAGTTTGTGGCTTTAATAGCTTTTACTGAATCATGATAACCAAAATAGACCTAACATCCCATCCCAAACAGACAAGGCTAAACTTTGTTTTTTGCATTTAGATTATTTTTTTTTCCAAATTAGAGATCCAGTTGAACACTGGCACATGTTATGGCAAGTAAGACACCAAAGGGTTTGTTTTATTGTAATAATCTTTAAAGTATTTTTTCCTATATTTTACATCTACTTAAAGTTTTAAACTTATTTAAGGACCTCACTGGACTGGCTCCAGTCCTTGAATTTGTTTCACATGATTTGTTTTTTGCATGATCTGGAGTCTTTGGACAAAAGAAGTAAGAGCCTCACATAGACCTGATTAACTCTGAACTAAAACTGTCCAATCAACCTTGATCGGCTCTTTCCCACATCCAGTAACTATCTTGCAACCATATTTAAGTAACATTTAACCTCCTATGCTTCATCCATGTAACAATGCCAACACTGGGAAACTTACAACTTTTTTTTTATGTATGTGGTATATACTTACAACTTTTTTTTGTTTGTTTTTTAAGATTTTATTTATCTGATAGAGAGAAACACAGCTAGAGATGGAACACAAACAAGGGGAATGAGAGAGGGAGAAGCAGGCTTACCGCGGAGCTGGGAGCCTGATGGAAGGCTTGATCCTGAGACTCAGGGATCATGACCTGAGCCAATGGCAGATGTTTAACGACTGAGCCACCCAGGCGCCCCTACTTACAACTAATTCTTAATGGATCATTCTTGCCTTCCTTCTTTTGCTTGCATGTTCCTCTCTCTCCTTCCCTTCACTGCCAAGCTTCCTGAGGGGTAGGTCTTCATATCTTCCCTCCATTCCCTCACTTCCTGCTAAAGCTTCAACCCACAGCAATCCAGTGTTTGATTCCCACATTCCTGTTAAAGGCACCAGTGATTTCCTAATTGCCCAATTAAGTCAACTCTTTTTTTTTTTTTTTTAGTTCAATCTTTCTATCTATCTTCTTTTTACTTCCCTGCACTTGGCTCATATACATGGTGTTTTTGTTTTTGTTTTTGTTTTTCTCATTGAAATCTTTTCCCTAAGTCTTCCTTGACATCACATTCCTTAGGAGTGACTTATTTTCAGACCTCTCTGAGAGTCCCTCCTATACCGTCCTTAATGTGTTTAGGTTCCTGGGGTTTAAACAGAGCCTTTATTGTCTAATTCTTCAAACTCTCACTTCATCCTTCCCAAAGCTTTAAATACCACTTTGATATCACTGAATCACACATTTTTATTGGCAGGGTATACTTATTTTTAAATGAGAGTCCATTTTTTAAATAATTATATTCAGAAGTCTCACCATCAACTTTTAAACAACCAAAATACATTTCCATTTCAACAAATCTTGAAGTGAGCTCAAAGCCTACTCCTAAAAAAAATTGCTATTCTCTTTCTATTCCCTTTTCAAGTAAAGACCCTACTATTTACCCAGCTGTCCTAAGTCAGCATCATGAATGTCTTTCAAAGCTATTTTGTGCCCATCCTTTCTCACAACCAATAATAAAGCCTTCAAGATTCTGTTTGCTCTATATCCACTACCATAGTCAGAGGCTTTTATAATTTCATATCCGTCCGTACTATTGAGATCGATGCAGAAGAACCATTTGATAATTTCAATGCTCATTATCTTGAAATACAGCACACCCATTTACTACTTCAAAGTAAAAAGACAAGTTTTTTATAGAATAAAGCCAAAAACCCTTAGGAAATAAAAATTAATGGTGAAATGGGTTAGAAGAATTCTCTTTGAATAAAGCCAAAAATAATACAAGGATGCCTGCAATCACTTATATTTAGCACTGTAAGAGACACTATCTAAGAAGACAACAAAAATAAGTATAAGATTGAAAAGGAATAAAATTATGAATATTCTTTTTTTTTTTTTAAATATTTTATTTATTTGACAGAGAGAAACACAGGCAGAGAGGGAACACAAGCAGGCGGAGTGAGAGAGGGAGAAGCAGGCTTCCCGCAGAGCAGGCAGCCCGATGTGGGGCTCGATCCCGGGTCTCCAGGATCATGACCTGAGCTGAAGGCAGTTGCTTAACCAACTGAGCCATCCAGGCGCCCCGAAATTATGAATATTCTTAAGGAAAATACCTAATTTTAAAAATCCACATAAAAATGATTAACAATAATAGATTTCAGGAGAGTTGTTATATATAAAACTATACTTTCAAAAATCAAATACCATTCCCTTACTCTAGCAGCAAGAAATTTAACAAATCAGTTTCTGGGGCTCCTGGGTAGCTCAGTCACTACTGATCTCAGTTCAAGTCATGATCTCAGGGTTGTCAGACGAGCCTTGCCTGGGCTCCATGCTCAGCTCAGAGTCTGTTTGTCCCTCTCCCTGTTTCTCTACATGCATGCTCTCTCTATATCTATAAAATAAATAAAATCTTTAAAAGAAATTAGTTTCTTTTTTTTAAGATTTTATTTATTTATTTGACAGAGAGAGAGAGATCACAAGTAGGCAATGAGGCAGGCAGAGAAAGAGGGAGAAGCAGGCTCCCTGCTGAGCAGAGAGCCCGATGTGGGCCTCGATTCCAGGACCCTGAGATCATGACCTGAGCCAAGGGCAGAGGCTTAACCCTCTGAGCCACCCAGGCGCCCCAAGAAATTAGTTTCTGAC